>MU665593.1:9298-53579 GCA_026770625.1 Nicotiana glauca
GCAAATGTGGATCATCATACTGATGCTCTCCAATGCGATCATACAAGGAAGACCGAGATACCACACAAGCCAACACCCGGCTAGGCTCCGAAATATCTAACCTCACCATCCGATTGGCCAAAGCCTGAACATAAACTGCAAAGGGTCTCTTCCCAACTGGAATGTATGCCAAGCTACCCATACTCATCACTTTTCGGCTCAAAGCATCAGCCAACACATTGGCCTTCCCTGGGTGATACAAAATGGTAATTTCATAATCCTTGAGCAACTCAAGCTACCTGCGCTGCCTCAAATTTAGATCCTTCTGTTTGAACAAGTGCTGAAGGCTGCGATGACCGGTATACACCTCATAAGATACGCCATATAGGTAGTGCCTCTAAATCTTCAAAGCATGAACTATGGCAGCCAACTCCAAATCATGAACGGGGTGGTTCTTCTCATGAGGCTTCAACTGACGAGAAGCATAAGCAATAACTCTACCTTCCTGCATCAACACGCATCCAATACCAACTCTCGAAGCATCACAATACACGGTGTAAGAACTTGAAGCTGATGGCAAGACTAACACTGGAGTTGTGGTCAAGGCCGTCTTGAGCTTCTAAAATCTCTCCTCGCACTCATCCGACCATACGAATGGTGCACCCTTTTGCGTCGACTTGGTCAAGGACGAAGCAATAGATGAAAATCCCTAGACAAACCGGCGATAATACCCTGTCAAACAGAGGAAACTCCGGATCTCCGTAGCTGAGGACGGTCTAGGCCAACTCTGCACCGCCTCTATCTTCTTTGGGTCAACTAGAACACCATCACTAGACACCACGTGTCCTAGAAAAGCCACAGACCCAAGCCAGAATTCACACTTGGAGAAATTTGCATTAAACTTCTCCTCCCTCAATCTCTGCAATAATACTCTCAAATGCTGAGCATGCTCCTCCTGGCTACGCGAGTACCCCAGGATGTCATCAATAAACACAACCACAAATGAATCCAGATACGGCCGGAACACACTGTTCATCAAATGCATGAACGCAGATGGGGCATTAGTCAGCCCAAAAGACATAATTAGAAACTCATAATACCCATATCTCGTCCTGAAAGTTGTCTTCATAATATCATAATCCCTAATCTTCAGTTGGTGATAGCCTGAACGAAGATCAATCTTTGAGAATACCCTCGCTCCCTGGAGCTGATCAAACAAATCATCAATGCGGGGTAGAGGATATTTGTTCTTCACTGTTACCTTGTTCAACTGCCTGTAGTCAATAAACATCCTCATTGTACCATCTTTCTTCTTGACAAACAAGACCGGTGCACCCCACGGTGACACACTCAGGCAAATGAACCCCTTATCTAGGAGTTCCTAAAGCTGCTCCTTCAATTTTTTTAACTCAGCTGGTGCCATACGATTTGGAGGAATAGAGATGGGCTAAGTGCCCAGCACCAGATCAATACCGAAATCAATGTCCCTGTCCGGCGACAGGCCCAGCAGGTCTGCTGGAAACACATCACGGAAATCCCTCACAACAGGAACTGAATCAATACTAGGAGTCTCAGCTCCAACATCCCTCACAAATGCCAAATATGATAAACATCCCTTCCCAACCATCCGCTGGGCCTTTAAGAAAGAGTACCTAGCTGGGTACATAATCGGTCGAACCACGCCACTCGACTCTCGGAACACCTGGCACAGCCAACGTGACTATCTTTGCATGACAGTCCAAAATAGCATGACACGGAGATAACCAGTCCATGCCTAGAAGAATATCGAAGTATACCATGCTCAAAAGCAATAAATCAACCCGGGTCTCCAGGCCCCAAATAGTAACAAGACACGATCGATACACATGGTCCACAATAATAGTATCACCCACCGGGGTAAATACATGCACAGGTAAGGCAAGACACCCTCGGGTCGTACCCGGATGATGGGCAAAATATGAAGACACATAAGAGTATGTATATTCGGGATCAAATAAAATAGAAGCATCTCTATCGCATACTGAGATAATACTTGTAATAACTGCATCAGATGCAATGGCGTCTCTCATATCTGGAAGTGCATAGAACCGAGCCTGAGCACCACTAGGTCGATCTCTACCCCTAGAGCGGCCCCTAACTACCTGACCCAGTTCCCTACCTGACTGGATGGTGTTGAAGTGGATGGAGTAGAAGAGGAGGGTTGATCCCTCTGCTGAGACTGGCTACCACCACGTCGAGGACACTGCCTCCTTATATGGCCATACTCATCACACTCAAAGCAAATACCAGATGATGGAGAAGGAGACTGATGGGGACCCCTCACGCCGGAATGACCAGCCATTGCGCCCTGCGCAGAAGAACCCTAAGCTGAAGAGGCATGTGAAGAGCTATGAGGTGGGAGGGCACTAAGTGAAGACTGGCCCTACTGATACCCCTGGTGACCACGACCTGAAGACGCCCCTTGATACTCGGGATGAGCCGACTGATGAGGCCTGAAAGAACGACCTCTGTTCTGCTGAAACTAGCCCCTAGACGGAGCGCCACAGAAGCTACCTGATCCTCGAGGCCTCTTGGCCTCCCTCTTCTCTCTCTCCTGACAGCGAGCCATCTCAATATCACGAGCAATATCCACAGCATCCTTGAAGGTATGGCCCAGAACCCTCTCTCAGGTCATCAGAATACGGATGGGATATGTGAGTCCATCCACAAATCTCCGAATCCTCTCCCGATTAGTCGGGACCATCCATGGAGCATATCGATCCAACTCTAAAAATCTCACCTCATACTGAGTCACGGTCATATCTCCCTGACGAAGGTACTCAAACTGTCTACGCAGCTCCTCCCTCTGAGATTGCGGTGCCCACTTCTCCAGAAAGAGAGTGGAGAACTCCTGCCATGACAAAGGCGCTGCACCTCGCGGCCTACGCCGCTCATAAGCCTCCCACCAAGTGAAAGCTGCTCCAGAAAACTGAAAAGTAGTAAATAATACCCCGCTCGACTCCAAGATCCCTGCCGTCCGAAGCATACGTCGACACTTGTCGAGAAAACCCTGGGCATCCTCGCCCGGAACACCACTAAAAGTAGGAGGTGAAAGCCTACTAAACCTCTCAAGACGATGCTGCTCATCGTCTAGCATGACCGGAATCACATCATCCTGAACCAGGGCAACCGGCTGAATGGGGCAACCTGCTGAGCTGGTGGTGCCTCTGGTGTGTGCAAACCCTGCACTACCTGCTCCGGTGTGCGAGCAGCGGGGGTCTGATTGGCTCCCCCGGCCTGCAAAGTAGTTGTTGCAGTAGTGGCTGAGACGGCCTGAGCCAGGCCAGTGCAAACTTATAGAATCTGAGCTAGGGCCTCCTCAGGACCCGAAATCACAATAGGCACAGCTGGTGCCTGAACAGGTGCTGCTGGAGTCTCTACATCTGGAGCCTGCTCCTGAGCCGGGGCAATTGGTGGGTCAACAGGTGCTGCCCCCTCGGCTTTGCCTCGACCACGACCTCGACCACGACCGCGTCCACGGCCTCTGGTGGCCTCAGTAGGTGGTACAGGTGGTCGTCTGCCACGTCCGGTAGCACGGGTTTCTCGCCACCTGCGAGTGAATAGAATAACAGAATTTAGTTCTCGGATCAACTAAGTCGCACGATAAGAATTCCAAGAATATGAATTTTCCTAAAGGTTCTGCAGCCTCTCGAGGATAAATACAGATATCTCCGTACCCATCCGTAAGACTCTACTAAACCGGCTCATGATTCGCGAGACCAAGTAACCTAGGCTCTGATACCAACTTGTCACTACCCCAACCCGGTCGTGATGGCGCCCAGCACACTACTAGGCAAGCCCGACCATTTATATCAATAACCCCATTAATTAAACAGATGAAGATAAATATCATTTCGAATAAGAATTAGAAATACTGATAATAATGCGAAAAATCTAACAAAATACCAACACAGCCTAACTAGGACTCGGTGTCACGACCATGAGCCTCTAATGACAGAATAATATCCTACTACAAAGTCTGTCTAACTGATAATACGGAAATAAAGGATAAAGATAGAGGGGAGAAACATCGGCTGCGAACGCCCTGCAGCTACCTCAAATACTCCCGAAAAGAACTATGGATCAGCTGGAATCACTCAACCTGAGACTGCCCTGGATCTGCACACAGGGTGCAGGGAGTAAAGTGAGTACTTCCAATTCAGTGAGTAATAAACATGACAAAAGTCTGAAAGTAAGAAAACGCAGGAAATGCACAAAGTGCTCTACATCTAGCAGTTCATCTCAAATCCAGTGGAAAAAGTATACAACAAACAATACAGTCAAGAAAATAATGCATGATGAAAAGAATGCAACACATATAACGGTACATCCAGTACCCGCTGCGGCGTGCAGCCCACTCCACTTATTTAATGTCGACGGCTTTCACTGGGGGTATGTACAGACTCTGGAGGGGCTCCTACAGCCCAAGCGCAATATCAGCCAGATATTGGCATAAAACAGGCTCTCGGACTCAATATCAATATATAATAATCGCTACAGCGTGTAGGCCGATACATATAAAGGAAACATCCTCACCACTGGGTCCCCGACCCATCTCAGTCAAATAAGTCCACAGCCAATCGGGCGTGACATACTATAGGGATCTCAGCCCTTATATCCTTTTCATTTAAGGTTCATGTATAAAACACAGTTATTATATTGTTTTTAATATTTGAAAACATGACTGAGAATTTATGTTATGCACACAAGTGAGGAAAAACACATAAAGATCCCCTAAGGATTCTACAGGTCGGCACAAGGCCCCAAACACGGCAATAAGCCCAATCCACAGTGATAAAGTATGCACCACAATCTCCCATAAAGAAGAAATCATGCTCGGGATGGACCAAGTCTCAATCCCCAACCGTAACCGACCCCGCATTCACCGTAGAATGCGTGTCACGCCTCAATATAGCATCACGATGTGAAAGTCCGGGGTATCAAATCCTCACAACAGCAGTTACATCAATTACTCACCTCAAACCGGCTAAAGAACTAGTCCACCAAGCCTTTTCCTCTAGAATCAACCTCCTCACATCGAATCTGGTCAAAACCACAACGAATACATTACAATAGGCTAATGGAGCAAAACCCAATTGAAAGAACTCAAAAAATACCCAAAAATACGAAGTTGGCAAAACCCGAGCCCCGGGCCCACTTCTCGAAAAAATTATGAAATTTACATCACCGAAATCCTCGTCTCACCACGAGTCCGTACATATAAAATACACAAGAATCGGAGTCCATTTGACCCCTCAAATCATCAATTCAAACCTTCTTAGGCTTCAAGCCCTAACCTCCATTTTTACCCTTTAATTCTTTGAAATTCCGCTATTAATTCATGTTTTAACACCATAATAACATAATCCAAGTCCAAATATACGTACCTGATGAAGCCCCTTCGAATCCTCTACAAAATCGCCCAAAAACCCACTTTGCTCGAAGTCCAAATTGTTTTCTTCTTTTCCATGTTTGTGAACACCGTTCACTATAACACAGGCCTGATTTCCGCTTCTGCGGTCTCCTGACCGCACCTGGGGTTCCGCTTATGCGGCTGATTGACCGCTTATGCAGTCTAACTTAAAGCACCTGGGACCGCTTCTGCGACCCAGCATTCCGCTTATGCGGTTTCCATCAACCGCTTCTGCGGCCTTTTAACTACTTACGCGGTCCCGCAAAAGCGACCCCACTTCCGCTTATGCGTAAAACCCCTAGGCCTCACCTGTCCGCTTCTGTGGCTCCCCCACCGCATCTGCAGAACCGCTTAAGCAGCTCCTTTTCCGCAGATGCGGAAATACCAGTAGGGCGAAAAATCTGACTGCAACATTTGCTTAAAACCCCCATTTAACCATCCAAAATCACCCCGAGGCCCCCGGGACCTCAACCAAAAGCACCAACACATCCAACAACCTTATTCAAACTTGTTCCAATATTCAAAACATGTCAAACAATGCTAAAACCATTAAAACACATCGGATTCAAGCCTAATTTTCATCAAAACTTCCGCAATGCGCATTCAATCACAAACCCAACTAAACAACGTCCGAATGACTTGAAAATTTGCAGACATATCCAAAATCACCTAACGAAGCTACTGCAACTCTCGAAATTCCATTCCGACCCTTGGATCAAAATCTCACCTACCAACCGGAATTCACCAAAATTCAAACTTCGCCAATTCAAGCCTAAATCTACACCGGACCTCAAAATTCGATTCCGATTACAGTCCTAAGTCACAAATCATCCCCTGAAGCTAACCGAACCACCGGAATTCACATCCGAGCGCTCTAACCATATAGTCAACTTCCGGTTGGCTTTTCTAAAACAAGCTTTCTTCTAAGAGGCTAAGTTCCTCATTTTTAACTAAAACAAACTCAATTCCACCCGATCAACTCAAATACCGATATTGAACACAAAGCAACACAATATGGGGGAAATGGGGCGGTAACTCACGTAACGACGGGCCGGGTCGTCACAAAGATAATCGCTTAAATTCAAATTAAATGACAAACAGTTATTACAAAATACTTCGTAACCATCCCAGAACCCAGTGTCACAAGTGCATGAGCAATTTCTAACTATTTGAATAGAGTACAACAGCTGTCTGGAACACAAAGGGGACAGAAAATAAATAAAATTCTAAGGGAGACTATACTAGTTGCGGGTCACCTCGAGGAAATACAGCTCACTTCGTCTCCGGGTCGCCCGTGCTGCTACGCCCAATAGGCCACTAGAAATACATGTACCTATGCAACAAAATGCACAGCAAGTGTAGCATGAGTACCAAAATAATGTGTACTCAGTAAGTATCCCGCCTAATCTCGAAGAAGTAGAGACGAGATGGAAACACTTACTAATGGTCAAACAATAATATTATTAAAGCGGTGACTCACGAATTTATTAAGGATAGAAAAAGATTCAAATGAATTACTAAACAGGTAAAAGTCATTTTTTATAAAAAGCCTCCGGATTCATAATCCATTAATTAACAATTACCTCAAGTCGGGGAGAGCAGATGGCAATATCAATAAATCTCAAGGCAAGCAATACAAGCATGCACAACTTATGCCGAGGTCGTACGGCCCGATCCAACATAAATGTAAATTGTGCATTGTCGAGGGTCGAGCGGCACGAACCATAGAAGAATCTATTACCCCGCTCGTGAATCATACATGCGATGCAGTCAAATTTAAACAAACAATCACCCTACTCGCGTACCATACATGCGACGCATGTACACATAGAAATACATACTCAAATAGCAAATAAAGAGTTTATCGGGGAATATTTATCCAAATAAAGGCCAATCCTATTTTAATGATTTAAGAAAATGAAGTTTAATCCTCTTAGAAATCCATTTACCAATTCAATAGGATTTAAGAAATTCAATTGTTAATAAGATCACAGATTTTCCAAGTATAGCATGCTTTTGGGTCCTAGACTACCCGGACTTAACATATTAGCAGCTACGCACGGAATCTCGTCACCTCGTGCAGATGTAGCCCCCCACAAATATGAGCACATAACCAATTATTTCACCTATGGGGACAATTTTCGCTTACAAGGTTAGAAAGGAGACTTACCTCACTCTAAAGACCCATAACCAGCATTCCACGCCCTTCCGAAGACTTGTATCGATGCTAAATGCTCCAAAACTAGCCAATGATTATACAAATCCATTAATATACGATAAACTACTCATATTAATCCAATTTATAACAATTCCTAACCCCGATCGAAAAGTTGACAAAAACGCCCTCAGGTCCATATGCCTAGATTCTGAAATTTTTCGAAGATAGAGTCTACCCATGAACTCACGAACTCAAATATATGATTTCTCTTAATTCCACACCCAAAATCATGGTCAATTTCCAAGAATTTCAATTTCTAGGTCTTTCCACCAAAACCCCAAATTTCTACCAATTTATATGCTAAAATCCATACATAATCAATGTATTTAACTCAAGATAGGTGGGATTAACTTACCTCCAAGTTGCTAGTTGGAAGTCCCTCTCAAAAAGCTCCAAAAATCGCCCCAAAGAAGAGAAAAATGGATGAAATGAACTCAACCCCGCTTTTTAAAACATTCTACCCAGCGACTTCCGCACATGCGGACTCCTCGCTGCTTCTGCAAGTCTGCATCTGCAGAGCCCTCACTGTACCTGCGCTACTCACCATTTTTGCGGTCCTTCTTCTCGCTTCTACAGTTCCCTTCCTTGATTCTGCGGGGCCGCTACAACATGTGCCCCAAAGTCAAAATAGTAAAGTCGATGCCCTTGCTAACTTAGGGTTATCGATCGAGGACGACGAGGTCAAATAAGGGGAAATAATGCAACTCAATAATGTCATGGCGAGATAACTATACAAGCCTGACTGGGATTGGAGAAACAAATATGTAGAATATCTGAAGACTGGAAAACTACCCTCGGATCAAAAAGAATCGAGGGCCATTTATACAAAGGCAGCCTGGTTTAGCTTGTTTGATGAAGGAACCCTGTTCAAAAACGTTCGATAGCCCACTAGCGATATGTCTTAGACTAGGAGATACCGAGTATGTTCTAAGGGAAGTTCACGAGGGGACATGTGGAAATCATTCAGGCGATGAATCATTGGTTTGAAAGTTGATCAGAGCCAGCTATTACTAGATCGACATGGAAAAGGATACAAACGAGTTCATACAAAACTGTGATGGATGCCAAAGACATACTCTGATGATTCACCAACTCGGGGAGCTCCTGCATTTGATTTTGTAACCATGGCTATTCATGAAGTGGGGAATGTACATCGTTGGCTCTCTTCCATAGGCACCCGGTTAGGCACAATTTGTCTTGTTTATGACTGACTATTTTTATTAGTGGGTGGAAGCGCAGGCATTCGAGAAGGTCAGGGAGAAGGAAGTAAATGATTTCATTTGGAACCATATTATATCCCGGTATGACATGCTGACCGAGATCGTGTGTGACAACGAGAAATAATTCATCGGCACCAAGTGACTAAGTTTCTCGAAGACCATAAGATCAAAAGGGTTTTATCGACACCTTATCATCCTAGTGGGAACGAACAAGCAGAATCGACCAATAAGACCTTAATCTAAAACCTCAAAAAGAGATTAACCGATGCCAAAGGAAAATGGAAGGAAATCCTTCCCAAAGTCTTATGGGCATACCGTATGACCTCGAAATCCAACACCAGGGCCAACCCATTTTTGTTGGTCTATGGCGCCGAAGCCCTAATACCGATTGAAGTCAGAGAACCAAGTCTTAGGTTTTGATACCCGACCAAAGAATCGAACGATGTGGCCATGAATACTATCCTTGAGCTATTAGATGAAAGGCGCGAAGCCACCCTTGTTCGGTTGGTCACCCAAAAACAACGGATCGAGTGATAGGGCCACCTTTGACATTTCAATATCGAGGACTTAGTACTAAGAAAGGTCAAACTGAGCACCCGAAACCTGACTAAAGGGAAGTTGGGGCCGAATTAGGAAGGACCATACCAAATTATCGATATCACCAGAAAGGGATCCTACAAACTCAAAACAATGAACGGTGAATGGATACCAAATAACTGGAACATAGCTCAAAGTAAGCATTACATCGGTAATTTGAATGTTTCGCGTCCTAATACGAGGGGGCTATTGCACTTGCATAACCTTCGTTGGGTAACATCTGGTGTTGTGCCATGTGTGGTTGTGGTGGTGGAGGTGGGGTGGTGGGCGAACATTGTCTTATTTACCCCGGCCTCGATGATTTGGTTGGGGCACTTGGGGTACATCATCTAGTTATTCCTCAATGCCTTCCAACTCCCGTAACGGCATATTTTTGAGCTCATTGTTCACCATTTTATACCTACAATTTCTTCATAAAGTTAGTAACATGGAAAGGAAAGAATATATTTCAAAACACACTCAAATAAATAGCTAACACCGTCAAAACTACCCAGCAATGGCGTTAAAAATTGACCCACGTCTATTCTGCACTCAATAGTGAGTGAAAATGGTTGTTTGAAGAATAGTACCCAATAAGAGTCGGGGTCAATTTCCATATGGAGTTTATAAGGGGTGTTAGGGTAGACACTTGATGAGAATACATGAAATAACTCAATTTCACTTCCAACACAGGGTTTTTATTTTCTACTTCTAAAATTAACACTAACAATTGTAAACTAACGAGAAGAAACGAGAAAACGAGTAATTATTTTTTATGTTTTTTATCAAATGGGAAAAAGCCTAGGTTTGCCAAGGAGCTAACCTTATGGGTAAATCACGTTAATGCTTGATTTAGTGATTTGGTTTTATTAAAACTCTCAACCCTCAATTACACTCAATACCTCTCGGTTATAGACGTGATTATGCCCAAATTAGCTTTCTCAAGTCCAATTGGGTATCAATTCAAATAGTTGATACGAGCTCAAGATAGATTTTGTCCATATCTAGTTCAAACCATTTCATTAGACTAGCTAAAACCTTAACTATCCCAATTGCCAAGTTTTCTTAGACTAAGTCCCTCTTTCTCAAGTGAGAACCAAGTTAAATAGGCATGAATCAATATTTTTAACCATTAACTCTAGAAATAATACATGAACAAGGTTAAATAATAAACACTCAATCATAGACAAGCACTAAATTAGTTACCCATATGGTTTACACACTAGGGTTGGGTCACAACCCTAGAGAAAATCTAGTTATTCATACTAGAAAGTGAAGAAAACAAAGAAATTAAATAATTAAAGCCACAAAATAAGATTAAATTGATAAAACTAATGTTTCTTCATCCAAAATTGTCAGTAGTTTTTCAGAATAGCAAAATATAACCGCTACTACTCAAAATAATACAAAAATTGCCCTAAAATGTGTTTCCCATCTATTTATATTGCCTTGAAATTTGCTGACAAAATTGCCCGTCGGGTGGATCTGCAGCTGCACAATTTAATATACGATCCGCACTTTTCTAGTCTAATTCAATTGGAGAGATTTTGCATCCGCACAATTCCATATGCGGCTGCACTTTAGCTTTTGTGACCGCATTTTTCCTTCTGCAGCTGCAATTTTGGCAAGGCTTCACACTTGGTCGTTTTGCACCGTCTCTGAACCTTTTGGTCAGTGTGACCAGGTTTTGCGACCACACATTTAGTATGAGGACCGCACTTATCCAAAATTCCTCTGAGCTTCAGGTGCCAGTTCTACGGCCGCGGATGTATTTTTGCGGACCGAACTTTCTTCTACGGCCGCAGAATTACTTCTGCGGACCGCACTTTCGCTTGCTACTCTCCTTCCTGCCTTTTTGAGCCAGAACACTCCTTTTTGAGTTAGAATTCTTTGTTAAGGTCCAATTCTCTAACATGCCTGCAATTTTTACAATTTTATTAGTTTTGAGGATAAGAATCAACCTTTTTGGACTAAAACTAAAGGAACAAGGTACTAATAAGTGGCTAAAATCCACATTTTATCAACTCCTATGCTTCCAGTTACACACCTGAGTTTAAGGGTGTGAGGTACCGGGTTCCTCCATGTGTGACCCATCATGGGCATCATTAGAAGTATGAACACTCTTCTTTGTTATGCATCAGGAGTGCCTAATACAACATGAGCAACTCTATTGTCTACTTCAGTTGCGGTGATAGAGCGACCAGGTTCCTCCAAATTATCTGGAAATTCTATCGCATCTTCTTCACTAGTCTCCTTGACTTGACTCATTAGATCGACCTTCCCATTTTCCATATCTATAACCTCTCCAGGGACCTTTGATAAGTCTTCATATTGATCATCTTTTTCATGTGAATCCTTCCTACTAGAGTGTTAAGATTCATCAAAGATCACATGTACACTTTCCTCTACACATTGAGTCCTTTTGTTGTAGACTTTGTACGCTTTGCTTTCCAATTTGTTTATGGGATAACTTCTCCAAGAGAGTGAAACTCATTGATGATAGAGGTAAAGCATGTGTGCATGCCTGAATAGACTTATCCTCCTTCATCTTGAAGAGTTCATACTCAATAGTAAGCACATCGATTTTTTACTTCTTGACTTGATTGGTTACCTTATGTGAAATTTGGAGAGCTTCTAGATCTCCTTGGCAGACTCATATGCTAAGATGCGGTTGTATTTATTTGGTTCAATGCCATAAATAGGAATCTGCTTTGCCGTAAAGCTCTTCCCTATGGCCTTTCAATCTGCATTATTCTACTCCTTTCTTGTCTTTGGAATTGTAACGGTTCCCTCACCAATGGTGTTCATGGGGACAAAAGGTCCATCACATATCACATCCCAGAGCTCAAAATCCTCAGCCATGATAAAATCATGCATTCTCGTTTTCCACCAACTATAGTATTGGCCATTGAATCTTGGTGGTCTGTAAGTTGATTGTCCTTCTTTGAAAGTTGGTGGAGCATCCATGTAGATCCTTTCTAGATACTAACCTTTTAGAAAGAACAAACTTTGATATCAATTGGTAGCAACTAAGGGTCCACCAAACTCTATAGAGAACTTGGTTCTCTATTTGTTCCTACAGTAAATAGCAGTAAATAAAGAACACCAACAATATTTACGTGGAAAACTCTCAGCTCACGCGATTAAATATCACGACCTACCTTAGTAGGATTTCAACTTCACTAACTGAGAAAACTTTAGATTACAACCTATTGTAGCCTAGGAATTAAACTCTTAATCCCTCAACCGTTACAATAACACTATTGTAAGCCTCTTTATAATAACTCTATTACAAAGATACACACTTCACTAACTCTAGTCAAAGCAACCAAAACGATAATGGTTTACAAGATGTCCTATCGAATGCTTTTTAAAAGTTGTGTAGGAATTACAAGTTAATAACATAAGACAAAGACACAACAATACTAAAGGACTTAAGACATAATAAATGCAGGGATCTGGCCCTTTGTTTTGTAGCTTCTTTGTTCTTCAATGCTTTCGAGAAACTAAGGGTGACTATACACTTGAGAAAATGGATATTTAGGTTTGCAAGTGTTTAACCAAAACCTTGCATCATGTTGATAATATTTGTGTGAGGTCATGAGAGATGATGCATGGAGGTGTCCGGTCTCTAGCACGCTTCAACGGTGTTATTGTACTTGAAGCAGCTTTAACAGCTGGAGAGTTGACTTGTACGATGACCGGAGGAATAGATTTCATATGTTCCCTCTGTTGTTCCCTTATCTAATTTACTTGAGAATTAAACTAGGCATCTGATTGGTTACACTGAACGCAAAGGAACAAATTGTACCAAGTTCCTTATCTTGTTCTCTCATGAAGTTTGTCAAATCATAAAAATAAAAATCGCATAACTTATCAAATCCAATCCATGTGGAGCCAATAATTAAACTATACCATATTTTGCCAGCCAGCAAAAATTTCGTATTGTGTTTTGTTCAAACTTTGTCACTACTAATGATCATTTATTTATTTATTCAACCTTTGTCACTACTAATAATCTGCTAGAAAATCATCATGTGCTCGATAAAGAAAGTTTAATGGTGGACGCATTTTGAAGTGGCTTGATAGATAAAAGGAAGAACACTTAGGTTATTTTAGGATTAAACATTTACGGCCAGGTTAAAATAAGTGGTTGATTTCTTAACCAAGCTCATCAAGCACATTGCATATTCGATCATAACTTCAACCCGGTCCATCCCCAACCCACAGGGGCGGCCAGACACTAAAGCAAGTCAAGCACTTCCTTATATTTTTTATCAAAGCTATCGAAGATACGCGATCTCGAAGACACTCTTTTTACACGAAGGCCTTAGGTTTTAAAGCATGTGTTGCACTCTTTTTCCCTTAGACCGGATTTTGTCCCAAATGGGTTTTATCGGCAAGGTTTTTAATGAGGCAACAATTATGTGCTACCTAAGGAGAACTCAACAGTATCCAAGGCTTCTTCACAATCAACCTTGAATACTGGGGGCATCACCCTTGGAGGTTATATTTTCAAGGAGAATACTTCACGCCTAAGAGGGCCTCGATGGGAAAACTTTGTAATGGGCCAAACGGTCATATGAACCGTGCCCATATAGAATAGTCAAGCCCTGATGACAAAACATGTACGTATGTATCAAATAATTGAAGAAGCATTCTGTTTATATCAAAAATACTTTGTATCTCAAAAAAGTCTACTATTATACGAGCTCTACACTTATAATCCTACGGGAAACAGATCAAGAGCCAAAACATAAAAGAACACCCGAATACTCGGGGACTATCATCGACAATCAATACATCCAAGTCACCAAATTCGGACCCATAAGACCTCAAAGAGGTATCCCCTCGAAACAAAGGCCAAGGATGATATACTCGGGGACTAACTTTTCAAGCAAGTTTGAAAAGTTATCTGGAAACAAGTCCGAGTGACATACCCAAAAGCTATGGCTGTATTAAAGACTACGATCATATAAAAAGTTTACGGCCTAAGTAATGGGCTCGGAGACGTCCGATTTTCGCTATAAAATAAAGGTCTTCAAACATTGAAAAACCGGTTAAATCAGGCTACCCTCGGCAAAAGCAAAATATAAAGGGCTTCGATAAAATTCAGCTCTCGAAAACTTTAAGGGCTTTGATAAATTCAGTCCTCGAATGATCCAAAGGCTTCGATTATCAGTACAAAAGTAAGGTCCTGATACGTCAAACCTTCAAAAACCCTAACGGGTACAAAAAACACATGCTAAGGCACAACTAAATTTTCACTAAGTCTTTTAGCTGAAATGAGGGGAAAAATTATATAGTCAATCTAGCCAAATTGGCCCAATTTAATGAGCCTAAGGGCCGACTTAAAGAGACTAAGAGCCAATTTAAAGAGCCTAAGGGCCAACTTAAAGAGCCTAAAGGCCGATATATAAGAGCCCAAGGGCCAACTTCGAAAGGATTAAGAGCCAAAACTTACAGTTCGAGACTCCATTCTCACTCGACCCGGACTCAAGAGTCACGATATCCCGAGCTCACATTGGATCGATTTAAACTTAGCTCCGGGATTGTTATATCCATCGATAAAGACCTAAGGGTTTATTATGTTCTGAATCCGAATCAATACTCGGACTAATTGTTTGAATTATCGAAATCTTCAGCAAATGAAAACAAAATAAAATTCAACACAAGTTGAGGATAGAGCGAAAGATACTTTATATTCATGAGGAATGTTTTACAAAACATATTTACAATGCCCGCAAGGGGCCCTTGCACAGAAAAGAAAAAGAGAACCTAATATATTTTCGGGGTCATATCCCCAAAAGCGCCACTCTCGGGAACTGCACCTTCGGCAGCTCTATCTTCAGGAGCCTCCTCTCCTTCGGGAACATCTTCTTCACCTTCCCTATCTTTGGAGCCACTCGCTACATCCTCATCATTGGAAGAGGCAAGAAACCTGGCATCAGTTTCCCGCGCATTTGCCTCGGCAAGATTGAACCCTCGGGCATGGATTTCTTCGAAGTTCTCCTTTCGGTCCTGGTACTTGGACAACTCATTGCTCTATTTTTATCGGTCGGAGGCCTCCCTCAACTCAACTTGAACAGCCATAGCATCCCTTAAGTATACGACAATGGATTTATAAGCCGCAACCTTTGTCTTCTCAGCTTCAGCCTTAGCCTTCACAGATTCGACCCCGGCTCTAGCAAGCTCTACCTCTAACTCCTCAATCATCTTGGCCTGAGCCAAACCCTTTGCTTTAATGCTTTGGAGCTAAGTTTCAGCCGAGGTCAGTTGGGCTATAACAACTTCCTTATCAGCAGTAAGCTGATCCATGTTCTTCTTCCACCTATGACAATCAACTTTAACTTGATCAACCTTGCTTCGGAGCTGCCCAATCATCTCCAACTTTTGCTGCAGCTGAGATAGAGAAGTGTTAGCCTCTGAAGTATGGCCAAGAAGACGATACCTTGTTAATATCACAGTTACCTTATGACGACCCGACCCGTCGTCTCGTGAGTAACGACCCCATTTTTCCCATTTTCTGCTTCCTTATGTTTCATTATCAGTATTGGGTGCGTTAGAATTTAATTGGAGTGATTTTATTAAGAGATGAGGAACTTAGTCTCTTTTAAGAAGGCTTAAGTTGGAAAAGTCAACCGAATGTTGACTTGTGAGTTAGAGGGCTCAGAATTGAATTCCGATGATTCGGTTAGTTTTGGGGGATGATTTAAGGCTTAGGAGAGCAATCGGACGTAATTTTGGAGGTCCGGTGAAGAAGTTAGCCTATTTTCGCAAAGTTAGTATTTTAGCAATTTCCGGTTGATAGGTAAAATTTTGATCCGGGAGTCTGAATGGAGTTCTAAGAGTTTCAGTAGCTTCGTTAGGTGATTTTGGACTTGTGTGCAAAATTTGAAGTCAATAGGACGTAATTTGATAGATTTCGGCATCGGAAATAGAAGTTGGAAGTTCTAATGTTCATAAAGCTTAGATTGGAGGTTGATTCATGGTTTGCATTGTTTGATATGATTTCAGACCTCTTGCAAGTCCATAATGTATTTTGGGACTGGTTGGTGTAATTGGTCGGGGTCCTGGGGGCCTCGGGCCCGAAAGCCCAAAAAACGACTTCAGTCATATCCATGTGTATTGCTCACTGGGCCATTTCGCATGGACCTGCCAAGTTTCAGGTCAATCGGAGTTCGTCAACTTTTTGACCTCCGATTTTCTGCCCTAATTCGGCAAAACTTGTTTTTCTGTTTTACATGATAAAATTCAGCTTTCAGATTATTCTAACTCAGCATCACCAATATTAAAAGGATACATCAAGTTTTCAGAATAATCAACACAACCCATAACAGATGATCACACCAAAAACAATGCAGGTTTTCAGAAAATCGTGGCGCAAATCTCGGAATAAGATTGTATGATTCCGTACTAGGCGGTTAGACAGTTGTATCCAGAATATTCCCTACTATAAATAGAAATATTCCTTATTTAGGGTTCCCCTATTATATAAAGGGGACCCTAATCATTTGTAACATCATCTTATCACTAAGAAAAGAATATACTCTCTACCTTTTTCGCCTACTGTTCATAAGTATTGTCCTTTAGCACTATTGTTCTTACTATACTTTTATTACTAAATTGTTCTTATTATTCCAAGCCTACCTCGAGGTCACTGAGCTTGAGGTCACTGCAACTAAGTAACATTGGTTTGATTCACTTTTCTCTTTCATTTCTACTTCATACTTCTTGATTATTAATTAGTATTGAACTAAATCACGTATCTTTAAAACCACAAATCAGATTTAATTGTTACTCGTATTTTTGAGGCAAACAGTTTACAAATGGTTCCTTAAAAAATCTTCGTATGAATAGTTAATGTGTTAGAACTTCGATTATGTCAACATCTTGCCTGTGTCGAGTCACCAAAAATAATTACGCATTTGCTATCAACTATAGCTTTTGGTATTATGGTACACGCTGAGCTAAGGACATGTAAGATTCAATTCCCAAGAACAAGTTGCGTGTGGCAAGAGTGTTGGGAAGGGGGTTGTTGGATAATGCTAATATCCTACCGATGGGCGATGGGTTGGCTGGGGCGTCTTAACAGTATCCGGGGCCTAAAGCAAATCCTTAAGAAGAGGCCTTATTAATATATATATTAATGAGAACTTGGTTTATAAAGTACAAAAAATTGAATGAATTTAACGTTGATTGCATCACAACTGAAATGAGAGAACCCAGAAAACATACTTCCTCCATTCCAACTTATGTGACTCCTTTTTCTTACCCCCTTTCTACATTTGGTAATAATTCAACTTTAAATTTCGTTTTTATGCTTAATGAGATGATTTCTAGCCACACAAGTTTCTATGATTTATTTTAGATTAAAAGTTTCAAAAGTCTTCCTTTATCTCATAAACTCCATGTCCAGTCAAACACTTTCATATAAATTGGGAAGGAGAGAGTATAATTTATGTCAGAAAACTAAATAATAAGTTAGATTATTAGATATGTCACGTGACTAATTAATGAATAGATAAATTTAATTTAGTAAAAATGAAATATAAGATTGACAAAAAACTATTTTGGTTATATTAATTAGAAGAGGAATTGAGTCATTAAAAGTTAATATGACAATAAAGAAATAGATTTATCAATAACAAGAAATAATTATATAAATAATATACTATATATAGAGACTAATTTTGGGGCCCTTAAATTCTTGGGGTAATCAGTTAGTTCTAAACTCAAATGGACAAAGGATAAAGTCGTACCTTAGCAGTAGTATCATTTGAGTAACGATATATTTCAGTTGTTGGGCAGTTTTTCACCTTCATTGTGCTAAGTTTATAAGATCCTTTATCGGCAACTCTGAGGACTCAGTATGGTCCTTCCCAATTCGGGCCTAGTTTCCCTTCATTAGGGTCTCGAATGTTAAAGGTGACCTTTTGGTAGAACTAAGTCCCCGATTCTGAAGTGTCAAATATTGGTCCTTTTATTGTAGTATCTTTCGATCTTTCGCTTTTGCCCGGCCATCCGAACAAGCGCTCTTTCTCGCTTTTCAACTAATAACTCGAGACTAACATTCATAGCCTCGTGATTTAACTCCTTCGATGCATGTCAAAACCTGGCGTTGGGTTCTCCAACCTCGACGGGGATGAGGGCCTCGAAGCCATATACTAAGGAAAATGGGGTGGTCCCCATGCTAGACTTCGATGTCGTCCGATATGCCCAAAGGACCTCGGGTAAAACTTCTCTCCATTTCCCTTTCGCATCGTCCAATCTTTTCTTCAAGTTTTGAATGATAGTTTTATTTGTTGACTCGGTCTATCTGTTTCCAATTGTCACACACAATCTCGACAGTTGTCCCCGTCACCTTGCTACTGATGAATTGTTTTCCATTGTCACACACAATCTCGCCAGGCATCCCGAACCGATATATGATGTGGTCCAAAATGAAGACGATAACTTCTTTTTCTCTGAACTTCTGAAGGCCTGTGCTTCCAGCCACTTAGAAAAATAATCAGTCATAAACAGAATAAATTTAGCTTTACCTGTGGTTGTTGGTAGAGGGATGACTATATCCATCCCCCATTTCATGAAAGGTCATGGGGATAGGACCGAATGGAGTTGTTCTCTAGGCTGATGGATCATCGGTGCGAATCGTTGAAGTTATCACATTTTCTAACAAATTCCTTAGTATCTTTTTCCATGTTATCCCAATTGTAACCTGCTCTGATAACTTTGCGAACCAAGGACTCAGCGCCGGGGTGATTCCCACAAGTGCCTTCGTGAATTTCTTGAAGGACATAATCGGTGTCCCCTAGCCCCAAACATACCACCAATGGCCCATCGAACGTTCTCCTATACAATTTTCCATCTTCATCCAATGCAAACTTAAAAGCCTTAGCTCATAGGGCCCTCAATTCTTCGTGATCCGATAGGAGTTCTTCTACCACAGGCCTTGATAATTGGACAACAGCCCCTTGGATGATGTCATCTTCTTCGACCGAGGATCCTAGGTTAGCAAGTGCATCGACCTCTCTATTTTGTTCTTGAGGCACATGATTTAGAGTCCACTCCTTGAAGTGGTGCAAAGTTACATGTAGCTTATCCAAGTACCGCTGCATTCTATCCTCTTGAACCTCGAAACTTTTATTTACTTGGTTTACCGCCAATAGAGAATCGCACTTGGCCTCGATTACTTCCACCCCCAAGCTTTTAGCTAGCTCGAGACCTGAAATCATTGCCTCATACTCGACCTCGTTGTCAGTTAATCTAGAAGTTTTATTAAATTGTCTAATGGTATCACCAGTGGGTGACTTCAAGACAATGCCAAACCTAGACCCCTTCACATTCGAGGCACCATCTGTGAAAAAGGTTCATACCCCCGATGCTATACCCGAACTTAGCAGGAGTTCTTTCTCCACTTCGGGTATAAGGGCCGGCATAAAATCATCCATGAAGTCCGCTAAGATCTGAAACATGATGGACGTCCAGGGTTGATATTCGATATCATAACCGCTAAGCTCGACGGCCCATTTGGCAAATCGGCCAGATAGCTCGGGCTTATGCAAAACATTTCGAAGAGGGTAAGTGGTTAATACACATATAGGATGGCATTGAAAGTATGGCTTTAGCTTTCGATATGCTCTTATTAATGCAAGTGCTAATTTTTCTAAGTGAGGGTACCTTGTTTCAGCATCTCCTAGAGTTCGGCTCACGTAATAAACAGGAAATTGCGTACCTTGTTCTTCTCGAACTAGTACCCCACTTACCACTATCTCTGATATTGCCAAATATAGGAAATGCTTTTCATCTACCTTCAGGGTATGAAGCAAAGGCGGGCTCGATAGGAATCGCTTAAGTTCATCCAGGGCTTGTTGGCATTCCGGGGTCCATGCTAAATCCTTCTTCTTTTTTAGCAAGGAAAAGAAATAGTGACTTCGATCTGATGACCTCGAAATGAACCAACCCAAAGAATCTATTCGACCCGTTAACCTTTGCACGACTTTCACGCCATCCACGACTTTGATATCTTTGATGGACTTGATTTTATCAAGGTTAATCTCGATACCTATATTTCACACCATGAAGTTGAGGAATTTACCCGAACCGACTCCGAAGGCACACTTCTACGGGTTAAGCTTCATGTTGTATTTCCTTAAGATTTTGAATGTTTCCTGCAAATGAGCCAAATGGTCCTCTGCGCGCAGGGACTTAACCAACATATCATCAATATAGACTTCCATTGTTTTACCTATCTGTTCTTCAAACATTTTGTTAACTAAGAGTTGGTATGTAGCTCCTCCAGTTTTAAGCCCGAAGGGCATGACGTTGTAACAATAAGTTCCAAATTTAGTAATAAATGAAGTATTTTCCTCGTCTTCCGGGTTCACCTGAATTTGATTGTACCCGAAATACCCATCGAGAAAAGTTAAGGTCTCATGGCCAGCCGTGGCATCGATCATTCGGTCGATGTTCGGCAATGGGAAAGAATTTTTCGAACATGCTTTGTTCAAGTCCTTATAGTCTACACATATTCTAAGCTTGTTTCTTAGTTTAGGAACTACAACTACGTTGGCTAACCACTCCGGGTACTTTACCTCTCGAATGGATCCTATTTTAAGAAGTTTGGTTACATCGTCTTTTATGAAGGCATATTTTACCTCGGACTGAGGCCTACTTTTTTTCTTCACTGGTTTGAACTTGGGATTGACGCTCAGCCGATGTGTGGTGATTTACAGTGGAATCCCTGTAATATCTAAATGGGACCAAGCAAGGCAATCCATATTATCAATAAGAAATTGAATGAGTTTTTTCCTGAGTTTGGGGGTTAATCCTGTTCCCAAGTATACCTTTCTCTCAGTCAGAGATTCAATAAGTATGACCTGCTCTAGTTCCTCGACAGTTGACTTGGTTGCATCGAACTCTTCAGTAATGACGAAGGTTCGAGGAATAAAGAAGTCCTCTTTGTCTTCGATTACCTGTTGTTCTGACTCTGTCGAGGCTGGGCGCTGTGATTGATATTTAGCCGCCTGCTTATCTTAGGCTCTTGATTTCTCCGAGGTTAAGGGTTCTGGAGTCGGCACCACTTCGTCGATTGCAAACATCTCCTTTGGAGCATGTTGCTCCTCGTAGACTATTTTTACTTTTTCCTCTGTTGGAAACTTCATCATCTGGTGAAGAGTTGAAGGCACTACCCTTATGTTGTGTATCCATGGTCTCTCGAGGAGTTTGTCATACCTCATGTCGCCTTCGTTGACATGGAACTTCGTATCTTGTATGGTCTCGATTACGTTTACTGGCAAGATAATTTCTCCCTTTGTTGTTTCGCTTGCCATGTTGAAGCCATTCAGGACCCAGGATGCAGGTACAATCAAATCTTGTAGGCCGAGTTGTTCCACGACCCTCGATCTGATTATCTTTGCTAAGCTACCTGGATCCACTAAAACACATTTAACTTGAATTTTATTCAAAAGGATAGAGATTACCAGGGCATCATTGTGAGGCTGAGATATGCTTTCCACTTCATTGTCACAAAATGATAAGACGTCCTCGGGCACATAGCTCCAAGTCTATATTTCTCTAGTGACTGATGCTTTTGTACGCTTGAACACAGGTCGTTGAGGGACATCGACTCCGCCAATGATCATGTAGATTACATGTGGTGGTTCTTCATGTTCTTTTTTCCTTGCATCTCTCTCCTTGAAGTGATTCTTAGACCGATCATTTAGGAAATCTTGAAGGTGGCCCTCGTTGAACAAACGAGCCACTTCTTCCCTTAGCTGTCTGCAGTCTTCTGTTTGATGGCCATGTGTGACATGATACTTGCACACTAAGTTCGGGTTTCTTTGAGAAGGATCGGTCCATATAGGCCTGGTCCACTTGGTGTCTTAGATTCTCCCAATAGTTGAGACAATCCCCGGTGCATCTATGCTGAAGTTGTACTCTGATAATCGGGGAGCCTCAGCGAGTTTGGTATGTTTATCTAACCCGCTCTTACTTCATGAGTCCCCGAGAACTTTGGCCTCGATCTTTTCTCCGATTGATCCGAGGAGTTTACGGCTCGGGCCGCTATTCCTTTGGTCCGCGTATGGCTGATACTGTTCTTTGTTGAATCTTCATTCTCGGTCTATGTCCCTTGGGGGCTTCGCCACGAACCTGTGAGGGTGAACTCAACCCGAGGGGGCTCCCAACTGATCGTCCTCAACCCTGATTTTAGATTGGTAACTGTCTTGCACATCTGACCACGTCACGACTCGATACTCGATCAAATTCTGCTTTAACTGTCGAGAAGAAATCGAACTCCGCTCGTTCAAACCCTGTATAAAGGCCTGTACTGCCCAATCATCGGAGACCAGTGGTAGTTCCATTCTTTCCATCTAAAACCTGGATACGAACTCCATCAACATATCGTCGTCCCTTTGTTTTATCTTGAAGATGCCTGATTTTCTCGTGGCCACCTTTATGGCCCCGAAGTGGGCTTTAATGAAGGCGTCTGCTAACATAGAAAATGAATCAATAGAGTTAAGAGCTAAGTTGTGATACAAAATCATAGCTCCTTTTGATAGTGTTTTCCTAAACTTTTTCATCAACACTGACTCGATTTCATCATCATTCAAGTCATTTCCTTTGATCCCACAAATGTATGAAGTAATATGTTCGTTACGGTCGATTGTCCCATTATATTTGGATATATCGGGCATGCAAAATTTCTTAGGAATGGGTATCGGATCTGCGCTCTGAGGGAATGGTTTTTGTATGAACTTTTTAGCATCTCGACCTTTCAAAACTGGAGATGCCCCCGGTATCTGGTCTGCACGAGATCTATAAGTCTCCACCTTCTTTTTGTTATCCTCAATTTTCTTTTCTCCGGACTCGATCCTCTTAGTGAGCTCTTCGAGCATTTTCATAATGGTGGGTCAGTCCCCGAGTCGTTTCCATTTGGCCCTTTTGGCATTGGTTTAGCACGTCGATTGTTTTCATGTTCAACTACACTTGGGGTCTTATATTGACTTTAAAGTTGAGCGATAGCGATTTGCTGAGCTTGCAGCATATCAAATATCACTTGGAGGATGACTCCCCCATCTTCTACTCCTGGTGTTCCTTAGTCCCCTAGTCGGGCATCCCTGCGTTCATTCCCTACGGGATCTGTGCTTGAATCAGTGTTTAGAGCATTATGTAAGTTGATATCAACTGCTCCATGTTTGGCACTTCCTCAGGGTTTATTAGTGGTGCACCGACCCTTATACTGTTGTTTTCTCCAAGACCTTCGTTGTCATGAACAGGTGCGTTTTGTGTGCTAGACATGTTTCAGCCTAAGAATTAAAAAATCTTGACAAGAAAAAGTGTAAAAACAACGTGTGTAACGAGAATCAGTAAAGAAATAATCACTATTATCCTTAGCCCCACGGTGTGCGCCAAACAGTTTATCTCGAAAATACGAGTAACAATTAAATTTGATTTGTGGTTTTAAAGATACGTGCTTTAGTTCAATACTGATTAATAATCAAGAAGTATGAAGTAGAAATGAAAGAGAAAAGTGAATCAAACCAATGTTACTTAGTTGCAGTGACCTCGAGCTCAGTGACCTCGAGGTAGACTTGGAATAATAAGAACGATTGAGTAATAAAAGTAAAGTAAGAAAAATAGAGCTAAAAGCCAATGCTGATGAACAGTAGGCGAAAAAGGTACAGAGTATATTCTTTTCTCAGTGATAAGATGATGTTACAAATGATTGGGGTCCTCTTTATATAATAGGGGAACCCTAAATAAGGAATATTTCTATTTACAGTAGGGAATATTCTTGATAAAGCTGTCTAACCGCCTAGTACGGAATCGTACAATCTTATTCCGGGATTTGCACCACAATTATAGGGACGTGGCAGGAATCTAGCTCATTCTGTTACGAATTCCTAACGGTACTATTTCGGGGTCGAGTGTACGCGGGCCTGGTATTTCTCGTACTCCTATCTCCGGGTATTGTTCTCTGTCTTCGAGCTTGTCTCTGGTCCATCGGTCTCGAACTCGACCTTACGGGCCTATGACGGATCCTCAATCCTGTAAATCGGAGGCCTCTGATTTTGACCATATACATAAACTTTTTGTCAAAGTTAGATGGTGTTTGTTCGGAACATTTTGAGATCTTAGGCTTCATTCTTAGTATACGACTATTCTAATTCTTTAAAAATCATTGATCATTGATTGATAAATGATCTAAAGTACTATTTCTATGCAAAGCTTCGTAACTAATCAGTTGTAAATAAATTCCGAACAACTATATTATTAATGCTCTATATAAAAACTAATTGTGCTTAATTAGCTGGAGATTAACCAATCGAACGAAATGAGTAAGTAAACTGGTGGAACGATAATCTTGAGCTATAAATTGAACTCGTATAAGCTGAGCTATTCTAATGCATGACTTGTTTCGTTCTCACAACTTATGGTTTAACGTTAATTTTTTCCCTTGATCATGAATCCAATTTTGAAGTGTTTCTTTAAAATATTTCGTCTTAATCGTGTTAAGTGATCAAAGTTTGTATAAGAAAAAATAATAAAGACATGTTACGTATTTTTTTATAGTATTTTGATATAGAAGAAATTAAGCGGGTAAATTATTTCGTATTCTTTTTTCGTCAAATTTTTACCATCAACGGAGTGAGTTTATAGAGAGCGAGTCCTCAGGACAGTAATCAAAATCAGTTGAGCAAGAAGCATATTCAATTCCAGATCAGCATTTCAGTAAGCCCTATCAAGTTTCATTTCTCACATCTCTCCACGTGGAACACGTCCATAAATACCAATATATGTTCCTCACTGAAACCAAAGAAAAAAATAAAATTTACACTCCACTAGATTTTTTTATTTCCTTTCAACTTTTTTCCTACAACCTTATGTGCTTAGTGACAACAACATTTGTATCCATCTGGATCAACATGGAACGAGGTTTTTGTTCTAATCAGTAGTTTTAATACAATTTGTCATAGAATTTAACAGCTCTAGTTTCATATTTAGTTCATCAGGTATATACATTGTTTCAATCTTATATTTTTGTTGTAACGGTTGAAGTGGTTGATTCTGATAAAAAATTTATACAAGGTGTAGGATCAAGAGAAGTCCAACCTGTTTATATCAAGAATTCTCTTTCTTCGTCATTAATCGAATCACTGTTCGTGACCTAGAATTCTATTTTATCTTGTTTGAATACTGTATCCACTTAGATAGGCCAAAGAAATAAATTACAAGAATAAATAAGGAGAAGCATATTTATTATAATAGGTAAGGGAGTTGTTGGAGGAAGTACGTTTTAATGGATCCTACTGTATGTGAATTATGTGGGGTGGTGAGGGGAGTAGTGTATTGTAAATCAGATTCAGCAAGACTTTGCTTGCAATGTGATGAAAATGTGCACTCAGCAAATTCTTTATCGCGAAGGCATTCTCGTTCTCTCATTTGTGACAAATGCAGTTCACAGCCTGCAGTTATTAGATGCATAGATGAAGAAATCTGCTTGTGTGAAAGCTGTGATTGGAACGAAAATGGATGTACGAGGACAGGGCATCGACTCAAACAGTTGAATCCGTATAATGGATGTCTATCTCCTACTGAGTTTACAAAGATGTTGTCTGAAGTTCTTGAAATTCCTGTTAGTAATGACACTAATTTTGGTAGCTTCGGTACTCCTTGTAGCTCATTGAGTATCAATGAGAATAGCAGTTTGGAGACTAAAGGAAATGGAGGTTCAGTGGTTGCTAATAAGATTAATGAGTTAGCTTCTAATTATAAGTTTGATCCATGGGCCATCCCTTCAAATCTTAGTTACTTGACTTCCTACAACAGAGATCCAGTGCCCGTCTCAGAGGGATCTGGCCTTTCTAAGGTTATATATTGCTCTTAATTTTCTCATATTTCCTTTTTGTTTGTTTGAGTTGTTTTAATATCATTCTTCCTCTCGAGCCGAGGGTCTTTCGGAAACAGCTTCTCTACCTCCCTATGGTAGGGGTAAGGTCTGCATATATATTATCCTCACCAGACCGCACTTGTGGGATTCCGTTGGATTGTTGTTGTTGTTGTTGAGTTGTTTTAATATCAACTGGCAATGCTATAGGACTAGATCAGGTACATCAGGAGTATGACATGTCCTAGGCAATGGCTTCATAAATTAGAGGTGAATTGAGGATCTAGAGTAATGTGTTCGGAATGAGTGTAATCTTGTTATATGTATCCTTTTATCTCATATGTATACATAGTTCAAGCAAAAACAATGAGTTCAGTTGAAACCTTAGATTCCTCCTTCTGCTTCATATATACTACAACATAAGACCATGTTTTCTTGATGAATATGTTGTCTGGTATGGTATGCACTAATGGTGCTACTTTCTTTGTTTACTACAAATGCAGCAAGATTGTCCAATTAAGGATCTCGGATTTCAGGAAGGTGACGATCTCTCAAAAGGTGTCAATTTTGATGACGTGACATTGAGTTTCGACTGTGGTAATTATGAACTTTTGGGCAGTTCACAACAGAGTCATCCAATATACTCTAGTGAAGACAAGGAATTAGATTGCCTAGTCATGGAGAAAAATTCATCCGTAACTGGATCTAATAGTCATGTGGAAACATCTCTTGAGGTTCTTGTGACATGTTTTAATTTGTAAACTGTTAAAGTATTATTATGTGCCTTTTTAGGGGTTAAGTTTTTAAGTTTCCTTTGTATTTTGTTAGGCTACATCATCAGGACCACAAGAGTATATGGGATTGCAGGCCTCACAAATGGCTGCAGCTGCTAGTTCAACGAATCTGTTTCAGACGATGAGTGCCACTGCTAATTGCATGCTTATGAATCCGAGTTGCAATGGAAGCATTGGCTTACCCTTTCTACCTGCACCAATCCATTCAAGCATGTCGTTATCCCTCTCCAACATCACTGGAGAAAGTAGTGCAACAACCGACTATCAAGATTGTGGATTGTCACCAGTGTTCCTGAATGGTGAACCCTGGGATTTGAATTTAGAAAAAAGTCCGCAGAAAAGGCATGAAGCCAAGATGAGATACAATGAGAAAAAGAAAAGTAGAACGTAAGTTGATCGATACTCTTTAACATTTGATTAGCTAAGTGGTTATTTTCAGAAGGCTTTATTTCATGTGAATACAACTCTTTCCCTTCCATAGGTATTTATGCTTTATGACATGCAGGTTTGGTAAGCAAATAAGATATGAGTCGCGTAAGGCTAGGGCAGATACCAGAAGACGAGTTAAAGGTAGATTTGTTAAGGCTGGGGAAGCTTATGATTATGATCCATCAGAAACAAAAGAATTCTGAGATAAGACAGCTGATTTTTATCCTGCTTCTACTTTGTCAACACTTTCCAAAATATCAAGGTATCTCGCACAAGCTTAGTAAAAATAATTAATTTCTTTTGCGACATATATGAGATGTAAGGAGGAGCTTTGCGTTAAGAAAACTGGCAATACCTAAATAATTTGTGATGATATCTCTGTATCTATATTTGGCATTGCTATGATGACTATACTTAATGCTCATACTGTGATAAATTATACCATTTCCCTGCATGCAGAATGATGATCTACATTAACTTCTGTACTACGTGTAAGCAGGCATCCAACGAAAACTCTGCACAACAAGAGAGTTGTCATGATTTCCAATGGCGTAACCAGTAGTTTCTACTAGACTCTTGCTTTCTCGTAGGTAATTAGCTGACATGTAATCTCATAATTGATAATCTCCTTTTGAGATGCTGTCATTTCTGATTTTGATTTCACTATTTACGCTTTGAAGGATTCCACGGTCTGAACTCAGAAACCACCTACAAGTCACCCTATAATCGATCTTGTGTGTGCAAATTATATCCACTGTAGAGGTGCCTCCGATGTCCTCCATTTCCATGCCGTCTAATAAGCTTCAAAATACTGTTACCACTTAGATATTTTGCGTTCCCTTTTTCCCTCTCATTCAATTGATAGTTCCTATTGAACTCTGATTTTATAATTTGGTTTTACTCTAGAGCTATATTCATCTCATTTGAATTGGCTTTAGTGATTCTTTAAATAAAGGAGTATTTTGAAGGAACGAATAGTCGCGTGGGACCAAAATGTTCATCACCTTATGGTTTCTTGATCTTATTATTTGAGTGGATCAAACATACAGGTAGATACTTGGATGCTTGAAATATATGGTACTATGTTTTCTCACTAACAGATCCTTTTTCATGGTGACTTGTATGTTAACAAACTGCATGCATCAGAAATTGGTAACTCATGACCAACAATGAAAATTGATTGCTTATTCTCTGAACCTTTAATTCGTTAGTTTACTATAAGGAAAAGCTCTGTTGAAAAGGTTACTTTGTTGTGCTAAACTATTCATCCAGCAAACTTATCCTTCAACAAATGTTTTGAAGAAGTGCAGTCAGTGGCGAAGCCAAAAAATTCAATAAGGGTGTTCAAATTTTGAACATCCTTTGCCAGTGGGCTATGCAAGGATTTTCAAAGTCTATTTTTAATCTATAACAAGTAATATTTTACTTTATATGGAGTATAATTTTTCGGCTAAGAGTGTTCAGTTGACCATCTTTGGGCCAACATAGCTTCGCCCCTGAGTGCAGTAATGAACACTTCCATGTATGTATTTGCGCAGCGAAAAAGGGCTTAGATCCTGCTTGAAATTTTTAGAAAAAATTTATGCTAGATTATACATTTGAGCTCACTATTAAGTGATCATTAACTTCTATCTAGTTTGAAAAAATACATTAAAATAATTTCATAATCAACTGTATGAGTTAGCCTGTTCTTGTGCATTTTACGTGCAATTATGCATGATAAGGTCACAAGAAAAAATGAAGTGTACGGCAAGAGCTTGTGTGCATTGGCACCTTATGATACATCAAAAGCTGTTGTTATTGTTGTTGATACATCAAAAGCTGAGAAGACCTCAAAGTACGCAGGCAGCAGCAGATACCCAAAGAGCCAACTTTTCGCCAAGGTAGGTCTAGAAATTGGCATTACATTCAGGGGCGGATCTACCTTGAAAGATAGGGGTGGCAATGCACCCGCACGCTTCGACTAAAATTTTGAATATGTATTTTTATATCTGGTAAAAATCATATATATTTATTAAGTGTCACCTGCAAAATAAAAATGGGATGTGGGTGCCACTGGTAGGCTTTGAAGTCTTTAGATTCCTAAATAATCCGAGCTCGAATCTCTATTGACGCATTAATGCTCTGTGTTGCAGCTGCTGCTTCTCATTTTTGTTGTTCCAGATCTTTTTTATTCTTTTTTCTTTTTTATGCTCTAGGCCTCACCTCTCTTTTTCTTCCTTTTATTTGATATATCTCCCTCTTTCTTGTTCTTCTTTTTTTTTCTTTTTCTGCTTCTTCGTTTCTTTAAAAAAAATTATTGTATTAATCTTCCTTTTTTTTCCCAACAAGTATACTTAGTTCAAAAGCAACTTCTTTCGATAAGCCATTTGAATTGATTTTAGTTAATATACAGCATCTCTTTTTTAGAGGATGCAACTTTAATCTATATATATTTGAGTATAATTGAGCAATATCACTCTCTTCTATTGATTTTATTTTATTTTAAAAAAGGCTCGAGTTGTAGCCATTTTTGAGTAGATTCTCATGGATTGAAAATTTAAAGCTATTGCTTTGCATAGAATTGCTATAAAAACTTGGGAATTAAAATGATAAAATGAACTCGAGAATAAGGAAGGTAAATTATTCTAATTAAACAAATTATTTGTAGAAGTTAAGCTATTTTTAAGCAAATTTTATAATTGGAGGTGCTATTTCATTAAAAAAAATTGCAATTTTCTTTCATAATATAATTTACATTAAAGCTTGAAAAAAAAGTAACGAAACGAAATAAAACTTATTTGTTTATGTATGTGAATAAAAGGCTTAATCAATATAACTAGAATAACAAAATTCTTATTGAAGCGGTGCGCTTTTTTATTCGGTGTTTGTGGCTAGAGGTAAATATACGATTTACATAATGAGTGGCATGCAACCTCTAAATCCTGGATCCGCCTCTGATTCCATTTCAAGTACTTACCTATAAAAGAATATGCGCATGCAATATCAAGGATTGGGTTTCATGCTATTTATTGTGGAGTCCTTGTAAAAGATGGAGTCAAATTAAACGGGATATCTGGATGTTGCCTCTTACGAATGGGAAAATTACTACATTGTAACAATATAATGTCAAAATATTTATGTTTCAAAGCTCTACTAATCTAGATCTCACACTGTTTACTCTTAAAATGGTACAATTAAATTTATACGTAGTTTTTAGACAAGTGAATTAATCTGATCCTGAAATAATAAGATAATTAAAGAAATATATAACACTTAGCCTTAATATGAAGACGAAATGACAGAAATAAAGATTCTGGTAGCGAAATCTCCGAGCGCAACAGTAATAAGAACAAATAAAATTATGTAGAGCTTTGAATAGGTTGTAATATCAGTTTGCCAGAAGATTCTTGTCCTTTACAATGACAACAAATCTCTCTATTTATAGCTACGTTTAAGGAAACTTAAACAAGGTCCTAGGATCGTGCCCTTCTTTAATGTCAATTATGACGGCCATTGATGAAGATGTAACAAGGAGCATAAATGTCAAATTCCTTGTAACAGACAATATACTTAATGCTGTAGAAGATTCTTCATTAATGTCACCGGACGGAGGATATTTATTGCTTCTTTATGAATGACATCCTTCTAGTATCAAACAGGATAGTTGTCTTCGGTTCCACGTGTCATTTTTTTAAATAGCCACCTGGCATGACATATTATTCCCTATAAAGATAGTCCCCCTGCTTTTCGGTGACATAACTTTGTATCACCGGAAAGTTGGTAAAAACACCTTTTTGGCGGGAATTACTATGATTTCCTTTGAAAGCTTCTGACGGTTGATTAGACGCACGTCTCACCACATTTAATGCCCCGAAGACGCGTCATTCCACGATTCAGCATAGCTTTTGCCGGTTATCGAGGTAATCATTGCTATGAATTTAGCTGCCCAAATTTTTACTTATATGCATCAATATTATTTACTTATACTCCATAATTTTCCAATCCTTCCAAAATCTTCTTTACTGTTAGTTAACCTTTCCTTAGCTCCCTTCAAATGAAAATTTTTTTCTTTCGTCCAAATGGCTTCTTCTACAAAGGGGAAGAGCAAAGCCAAAGATGTTGCTCCCCCAACGGTGGATTCTATCATTCTAGAAGTCTTGTTACAACAAAAAAACTTCAAAGAGAAATTTCTTTCGGCTCTCCCTCGATATGGGCAGTTTGGCAGATACCCTTCTTATATCCGTTTTTCCAGTATTCCTGTTGTGAAGGAAGACTGTTGCTGCCATGATTTGGACATTGTTGCCCCAGATCTAACAGAGCGAGTGACCCTACCCAAGGAGGGTTTTACATATTTTTACATGTATCCTTTTACTTTGGATGCACTTTCTTTGAGTGGAGAGCTTGACTCTGTTATTTCGAAATTCTGCCTCTGCTACCAGGTGTGTTTTCACAAGTAATTCCTTATGTGTTGAGGACGATTACTTGTCTTCGGCGCTTCTGCCAGGAGACAAGAGAGAAGCTATCTTTATCTCATGTGATAAATCTCTATTCCCCCAAAATCTTCCACGGGGGAATGATAAATTTCAGTAAACATGACCACCATACTTTGTTATCTAGCATGGATGATGACAACCACAGTGGGTGGATGGAACGGTTTGTTAAAGTTGCCACTAGCGACATCATTCTGGCAACGACTTCATCCTTTCCAGAAGCATGGAACCGCACTCGTAAGCCCCTTGTAAGATATTTCTATTATTAGGAATTCTTCTATACTCGTATTGATCTTCTGTTCTTTGCCTGTTTCAACAACACGATGGCTCCACCTAGGGTTGAAGGCTTGGACCGGTAGGTTCATAAAATCTTGGATGTCACTATGCTCGAAACCTGCACATGGAAAGAACTAGCCCTCAAATACGGGTGTTAGGCCAAAAATCATGGTAACTCAGACTCACCTTGTTTCAGTTTTTACGTGAAGAAATTGATTGATCCCTTCTACCTTTTCTCTGAATCAGTTCTACTAGCGGGCTCAGTTGATATCCCCGAGTAGGATAGTTTGGCTGATCCAACTGATGTGGAGAGGATACTTTAGGATGTGCCTTACTCGAACAAGTGTCTCTGGGCCTGCAACGGTTACAAGTGTTTCATTACAGAGTCCCCCACTGGACAAAAAGAAACCAAAAATAAGGTGTTCCTCTGCATCCGGGGGAAAGAATAAGAGGGCGAAGGTTGTTACCCCCGAGTCATCTCCAGAAGTGGTGGTGACTAGCCCTCCTCCCGGGCCAGTCATAGACACCGTGATGATCGACTATGATGGAGAAGCTAGTGATGATAGAGCTTCCCTACATAGAAGACGACGATCCTTATCATCTCAACCGGATGCTCAACCTGTCGAGTTAGTTACACCAACCGACGACGACGTCTCGGCACTTTGGGGGGGGGGGGAATTTAATATGGTAAAAAATGTCAACTCTCATTTCTTGGCCCCAGTTGTTGTGCCCGGTACTGCAGAGCTGAGTACCTGGTCCATGCCATCTTCGATTGGCGAGCATCCAACAACCAGCACTGCATTTTGCTGATGCTTCTCACTCACCGCCATCAGCTTCATCTCTTTCACCAACTCTTCCATCATCAACCGCTACATCATCTCCACCAGTCGCACCTAACCACGAAGAAGGTGTTCCTCTTCCCCAGTCCCCAGTTCATGGGAATTTGGGGCAAAATTATCCTGCCTTGTCTGAAGATCCACAAAGGAGGAGGAATATTACTCTTTCTATCTCTACCGGATGCAACTTGCTATCCCGACTGTTGGAACTTGCTAATTACCTAAAGCCTTTGGCTTCATAGAAAGATTGGGAAAAGATTCAGTCACTCTTGGGAAAGTGTTTGTTGAACAACACCATGCACAATGCCGCAGCGGCACATTCTTTACTTCCTTTGTTATTTCTCCAATTTTTGCCTAAACCTATCTTGAGTTTTTCCTTGATTTCTTTGTAGGCCAACTTTCTTGGGTCCAAGGGCCTTTAGAGGATTCGTGAGAATGAAATAAATTATCACCGCATGGGATTAGCTTTTGGCAGAGCGGGAGCAAAGTATCACTCGCATCTCAGAACTGGAAGCCAAAGCCACTGACGATGTTGTATTGGAGGCTCGTTTGCAGCAAAGCGAGTAAGAAACGGAGACCTTTAGCCAAGATATCGCCTCGATGAGGGTTCAATTTGAAGAGGCTAAGAATAAATGGATTGAAGTTCATAATGTCATTCTTGCTGCATCCGATCGTGCGAATGCCTCTACTGAAAGATTGACCAATTTAGAGGCAGCCTTTAATTCCAAGACTGAAGAGCTTGCTGCTGTGGGGTGAAATATGCCCAATTAGATTAGAAGTATAAGAAGACTATTGAGTATAACAAGCTTTTTAGTTCAATTTTCTGTGACCTCGATGTTAGCCTCCAGTTTGTTAGACCCACCCTAGAAGACGTTTTATTATGGCACTAGCATTTGAAGTACTTGTTTACCTTTCAAATGACAAAGTTAATTCATTGTTCACGCAAGAAAAAAGATAAAAACAAAAGGCTTAATTTTATTCCTTCTATTATTAAAAAGTACATAAGTATTTGTTATGCAGAAAAAGAAATTGCCATTACTTGTGGCTAACTTGTACAACTTGTTTCTACGGGGCTGGCTGCGCAATCCTCAGTCCTCATGATACAGCTATGTTTTCGATTTTCGTTGTCGGTTGAAGTGGAAGTCATTGTTGTCGTATCCTCATACCTCCCCCCCCCCCAGTGTTCGAACGCGGATTGGAATACTGGAAGTCTTGTAGCTTCGAGAATCCCACGAATGAATTAATTCCTAGATAATCCTTAACTCGATAACACACTTTGTTTCCCCTTAGGAATTTATGCTATTGAGCGAAGGACTATCTAACAATCCTCTAATGGCTTGTGGCGGTCGGATAACCTTTGCTCGACAACAAACTTAACTTCCCGGTGGGAATTTTTCTATAGTGAAAAAATTACCTAATCGTCCCAGAGTGGCTTTTTGGTTGTGTGCCTTGTTATTAAAGGTCTTATTGCTACTGTTGAATCTTTCTTCGTAGTATGCTTTTTGTTGTTGCCTCGTTAAAACCTTACCAGAAAAATCCTATTGGGATAAAAACTGGACGAAGGGATAAAGAGTGCAACACATACTTTCAATTCAAGTGACATTCATCATCAATAATTAATATCTTTTGAGATGTGCCACGTTCCAGTTGCAGGGAAACTTTTCTCCATCTTGATTCTCCAATTCATACGAACATTTCCCAGTGACAGCTAAAACTCGATAGGGGCCTTCCCATATTGGACCTAGCTTCCCTGCGTTGAGCTCCTGGGTGTTTTGAGTTACTTTCCTTAGGACCAAGTCACCTAGTTTGAAATAACGAGGGTTGGCTCTTCGGTTATAATACCATTCATCTCTTCTTTTGGGCTGCCATTCTTACTTGCGCCAAGTCCCTACGTTCATCGAGTAGCTACAAGTTGATTAAATTTCTTCATAGTTTGACTCTTCATCTGCTTGGAAATATCTCAAGGTGGGTTCCCATACTTATACCAGGATTAAGGCTTCTGCCCTGTACATAACGGAAAAGGGAGTTTCTCCTGCACTCGATTTGGCCATTGATCGGTATGCCTATAAAACTCCGGGTAATTCCTCGGGCCATTTACCTTTAACCACTTCTAACCTTTTCTTGAGGTTTTGTATAATTACTTTGTTCTTTGACTATGCTTGACCATTTTCGCTCGGACAGTAGGGTAAAGAGGTGATCCTTTTTATTTTCAAATCTTTGATAAACTTCGTGACGTTTGCACCTATAAATTGTGGCCCATTATCGCATGCTAATCTTTTTTGGTATTCTGAATCTGGAAATTATGTTTTCGCACAAGGAATCCACCACCTCGCGCTCGCCGATCTTCTGATAAGGACCTGCTTCAACCCACTTAGAAAAATAGTCGGTCAAAATCAAAAGAAATCTTACCTTACGGGAGCAGGTGGCAATAGTCTGATGATATCCATCCCCATTTCATGAATGGCCACGGGGATAGGACTGAATGCAATAGTTATGTCGGTTGATGTATTAGTGGTACGTTATGTTGGCATTTATCATATTTTTGTACGAAGTCTTTGGCTCTTGTTCCATGTGGGGCCAATAATATCCTTCCCTTACTAGTTTTAGCACCAAGGAAGTTGCACTCGAATAGTTGCCACATATCCTTTCATGGACTTCTCGCATAACATATTTAGCTTCGGATGTCCCCAAACATTTGGCTAGCAGGACTTGGAAAGAATTTCTATACAGTTGGCCTCTCTTGAAGCTATATCGCATTGCATTGGCGTGCAACACCTGGGATGCTTTGGAGTCTTCAAGCAGCTTCCCGTGCTCAAGATAATCAATGATTTCATTCCTCCGGTCCTAGACCAAGTTAGTCGTATTTACCTCATAGTAGCTATCTGCATCTAGGATCAAGTTCATCAGTTGTACTATCGTCCAGACTCCGATCCCTTTATTTTTGTCGATGAACCGAGTTAGCTAATACATTTGCTTTTGCATTTTCTTCCCTCATAATATGAGTAATCGACCACTCCCAAAATCGAGCCAACAGAGCCTGAACCTTTACCACATATTGTTACACGCGCTCCTCTTTGGTTTCAAAGATCCCGTAGGCTTGATTTACCACCAGCTGTGAGTCACATTTGATTTCAATGACCTCGGAATCTAGTCCCCGGGCCAATTTGATCCCTGCAATCAAAACTTTATACTTTGCTTCATTTTTAGTTAAAGAGACCGGTCTGATGGCTTGCCTTAGGGTTTCCCCCGAAGGTGTGATTAATACTATACCAAGCCCGAACCCATTCATATTAGAGGCTTCATCCATAAATAAGGTCCAAAGCCCCGATGTCAATTCTGACACTATTACTACATTTTTGGTTGCCAGAGGCAGCAATCCCGGAATAAAATTGGCCACATAGTCAGCCAAGACTTGTGACTTAATTGTAGTCCTTTGTTTATATTCTATGTCGAACTCACTCATTTTGACGGCCCATTTGGGCAACCTACCCGAGAGCTTGGGTTTGTAAATGATGTTCCACAAAGAGAAAGTGGTCACCATAGCTATCGAGTGACATTAGAAGTAGGGCCTCAGCTTTCGAGCAGCGACTACGAGAGATAAGGCCAGTTTGTCCAAATGTGGGTAGTGAGTTTTTGCTCCCATTAAAATTTTACTGACGTAATATATGGGAGATTACGTACCTTCATCCTCACAGACTAAAATTGCACTTACCACGACTTCCGAGATCGCGAGGTAGACTAACAACGTTTCACCTTCCTTTGGTCTCGAAAGTAACCGAGGTCTTGACAAGTACCTTTTCAATCTCTCAAAGCGAGCTGGCACTCCAGGGTCCATTCAAAATAATTTTTCTTTTTTAGTAGTGGAAAGAAACGGTGACATTTTTTGGATGACCAAGAAATGAACCGGCTCAAAGCTACCAATCTCCCCGTGAGTCTTTGGACATCCTTTATGCTTGATAGTTGGTCCGGGATGTCTTTGATGGCCTTGATCTTATCAATATTTACCTCAATTCCCCTTTGCATGCCAAAAATTCCAAAAATTTGCCCTAGCTGACCTGGAATGCACATTTCTCGGGGTTAAGCTTCATATTATGCTTCCTTAGGATGTCAAAAGTTTCTTGCAGATGCTTAAGGTGATCACATGCATTTGGGAACTTAACAAGCATATCGTTTATATAAACTTCCAAAGTCTTTTCCATTTTTTTTTCAAACATCTTGTTCACAAGCCGCTGATAAGTGGCTCCAGCGTTCTTCAACCCGAAGGGCATCACATTATATAATGTGCCAAAATTCGTTACGAACGAAGTCTTTTCCTGATCCTCCGGGTTCATCTTAATTTGTTTGTACCTGGAATAAGCATCGAGGAAACTCATTAACTCGTGCTCATTCGTCACATCGATCATTTGATCGATGTTTAGCAGTAGGAACGAATATTTTGGGAACGCCTTATTCAATTCCTTATAATCTACACACACAAAATTTATTGTTCCTCTTAGGAACTACGACTACATTGGCTAGCCAGTCCGGATACTTTACATCTCAGATCGAACTGATATTAAGTAAGCGAGTTACCTCTTCTTTGACGAAATTACTTCTGGCTTCCACAATATGGCATTTCTTTTGTCTTACCGGAGGTATGTTGGGATCCATACTTAACTTGTGCACTGCTATCTCCGTCGGGATACCTATCATATCCGCATGCGACCATGCAAAACAACAGGCATTAGATTTAATAAATTTAATAAAGCCATATCTGAGCTCGGGGTGAAGTCATATCCCCAAGTGGAATTTGCTTTCTAAGAAATCTTTGAACAATGCAACTTGCTTGAGCTCTTCTGCTGTGGATTTTGTTGCATCCGTCTCTTCTGGAATGTGGAAACACCTCGGTACTCGATAAGACTCCGGCGCTTGTACCCCCGGGCTAACTTCATCTGAGTCGGGAAAAGGTGCCGATTCTTGTAGTTTTTATGCCGCGTGTTCCTTCCGTTTGATACTGGAGATCAAAATCGCATTCATCTCCCTTGCTACCGGATGATCACCCCTTATCTGTTTAACTCCTTCGGGCGTTGGAAACTTCAGCAATTAATTATATGTTGATGGTACAACTTTCATCTCGTGCAACCATAGTCTTTTCAGAATATTTTTATATCCCATATCACCATCTACTACTTCAAAAAGAGTTAGTTTCATTACTCTTTTGGCGTTTGTGGGTAACAAAATCTCTCCTCGGGTATCCATGCTCACGAGGTTGAATCCGGTAAGGAGTTTTTTGGCCGGAATGATGCTTTCGGTGAGTTTATCTTGCTCAAATACTCCCCATTGTATGATATAGGCCAAACTTCCTGAATCCACTATAATACGTTTAATTTCTAATTCTAGCACATTTAAACAAATTACCAGTGTGTCGTTGTGTGGTAGCAGTAATTCGTTGGTGTCATCCTCCGTGAAAGTGATATCATCTTCAGTGACTTCCCGGAGCCTTTTGATATGGGTTATTGATGCTTTCGACTTTTTTTCTGCAAAAAGGTGACCCTGTTGATCTCGTTCCCCTGAATATCATGTTGATCGTCTAGTAGGGCGATCTTCCCCTGCTTTTGAGGGTTCCGCATTGTCCTGGTTGTGATCGTAACTATTCGTAGCCCAGTCACTCAAGAATTCTCTGAGATGACCATTCATTAACAATGTCTCTACCTCTTCCTGAAGATGTCTGCAGTCTCCAGTCTGGTGTCCATTCATCCCGTGGTATTCACACAATAAGTTTGAATCCCTCTAGGTAGCATCAGATCTCATCGGCTTCGGAAATCGTGCTTCTTTGATATTTCTCATAGCTGATACCAATTCTATTCTGTTGACATTGAAATTATATTCTGATAGCTTGGGGTAGGAAGGATCTCGCGTACCTAATGCTTCCTTGTCCTGCAACGATCTATTGTTCCGACCACGATCATACCTTATGTCGGTTGTGTACCGACCTAATCATCTTTGATTCTTATCTTTTACTTGAATCGGTTGTGTAAATCCACCCAAGTAGTCACTTGGAACTCAAGTAAACTTTCCTTCAGTTTCCGTGAAGCGTCTGAACTTCTTAGATTCATTATCTTGGTAAATTCTTCAGCTGCCCATTCGTCTAGAACAACCGGGAGAAACATCCTTTCCTTTTGGAACCGGGTGATGTATACTCGCAACAACTTGGATTCTCTTTGTGCAATTCTGAATATATAGTGCTTTCGGGCCTGTAACTTTTTGGCCCCGGCATGAGCCTTAATAAAAGAATCTTCAAGCATCTCAAAGGAATCTATAGAATGCTCGGGTAACATTGAATACCACGTCAAGGCTCCTCTTGTGAGAGTCTCTCCAAACTTCTTCAGCAGAACAGATTCAATCTCACGAGGAGCTAAATTATTCCCTTTTAACGCTGTTGTATACATGGTAATATGTTGTTGAGGGTCTGAAGTTTCGTCATACTTTGAAACGTCGGGCATTTTAAATCGCTTCGGGATTAACTCCGGTATTGCGCTCGGTTAGTATAGAAACTAAGTACACTTCTTCGAATATGGTCCTTTCAGCACCGGTGGTGCGCCTAGGATTTGGTCCATGCGAGCGTTCACTTCTCTTATGAACCATAAAAGTTCGTTCTTGAAAGGATCGCTTTTGCTAGTGAGGTAGGCCCGCTCCCCTAGCTCTATCGGATCCAACCTCACCCTTCGGGGTGTTGTTGCCAGCCCTCTAAGTTGTTTGATTTGCGTGAACACTGGAAGGAACTGGGTCACATCATTTGTGTTATTGGAATCTCCCGAGAACGCCCGTTTTAACTCTGTCATAACCTTATCCTGCCATGTGAAATGGCCCAAAGTAATTGCTTGTTGCTCTTGTAGGACTCTTACCGCATCAACAACATGCTCTTGTTCAGCATCAACGGGAGTTGCTTCTCAAACATGTCTCGGGTATCGCCTGCCGTGGGCCGGCGTGGCATCGTTCCCCTCATTGTGGGTATCACTAATTGAATCCTCGAAATGAGGTTGATCTCCTCGAACCTCGGAATTTTGTGCACTATTAACACCGTTATCTGCCGCTTTGTTGGGATTGTTTTCATTGATTGTCTCGATTTTGTTACTTTTATTTTCATCAGTTCATTTTCTATAATCATTATTATTTTATATTTCATCTATGGAACAATCTAGTGAAAACTCAAGAGCGAGTTGGAAAAATATGGATGTAGTAAAAACCTTTTTAGAAAGTTGTATTCAAGAAATATCCTTAAATTGGAGACTTGGAAGTAGTTTAAAGGCAGATTCATGGAACAAAGTTAAACTAATTTTGGAGACTTCTCATGGCTTTAGCGATACACAAAAGTAGTTGAAGAATCATTATGATTATCTAAAAGAAAAGTATCAAGCTTGGTTGCCAAATATTTATGACCCATCAACCAATACTATTCTAGTGTCTAATAGTGAGTAGGATGAGTACATAAAGGTTAGTTCATTATCTAATAATTTAACTTTTTCTTTTCTTTTTTCTATAAAGAAAAAAGTTTGGCGTGTATATTAAAAATCTCTTTATTATAGGCTCATCCAAAAGCAAAGGCATTGAGGACTTCGCCTCTACCCTTCCCAGATCTTTGTACAAAACTTTTTTAGGGTTCTACAGCAACAGGAATTCATGTTTGGAGTCCAAGTTGTACATATCCCCGCCCTGGTGTCTCTTCTGTATCTACTACTATAGATGTAGATACACTTTATAGCGTCGAAGATATAGTTGGTAATAAGAATGATGGAGCTCCTACCTACTATCCATCTCAGTCTTCAGTTCCAATTGAAAAGAAACCTTTGGGAAATAAAAAAATATTTGCTTCTTCTCAATTGGACATTGAAGAGAAGATGAGTATGGCATTAGAATTATTGGTTAAAAAAAAATAGCGGGCCTGACGTTGAACAGTGTATGAAAAAATTAGAAGACCTTGGATAGGAAGAACCATTATACAGTGCAACTGTTAGTATACTCTGTGAAGGTGACAGCTACAGGAAAGCATGGATGAACATTACTGAGGTCGACAAATTAGAGAATTGGATTAAGGCCATGGGGGAAAAAATGAAGCTTCTTTGATTTTGTTAATTAGCTAGATTATTAATTAGACGTTAATAATATGGAACCTTCTTTGTTTTTTCCAACTATTATCTATTATGCTTATTTAATTTTTTAATATTATATTATGCTCGTGGAACATTTTTAATTTGTGATATACATTTTTTTTAAATGTCTTATTTGAAGTATGTTTGATGTGTATTGTGTTGTTTTACTAATTAATTTTATTTTTATTATGTAACCTTTTATATCATTCAAATACATAGTATGTTATGCTTACTATTGTGTATTATACATTCTCTTTATTACAACAGTTTAGACATGGACATTGAGGATCAAGTATTAGCGTTGATGAGTTTGTATTGGTGTAAAAATTATTTCAGACTCAAGAATAGTCAAAGAAATAAAGATTTAACATCATCTTTATCTAATGAAAAGTACACACAAGAATTGTTGTCCGGCTCTAGTCGACAATGTTTAGAACTGATGCGCATGTCCCGTAATGCATATGTTCGGTTATGTCAACATTTTTTACATAAAGGATGGCTCGTAGATAACAAACTTATTTCTGTCGATAGCAATATTTCTTACCATTATAGGTCATAATGAGTGTTTTGTGGTTATGAAGAGGAGATTTCAACATTATTCGTAAACGGTTCACAAATATTTTCATGAGGTTCTTGAAGCAATGATGTTATTTGCAAAAGAGATGATATCATCTACAACATCTGATTCAAATCTACATATTCCAAGTGCTCATAAAAAGTTACGAAAAGTTTTTAAGGTATTATGTGCTATAAAATTATTATATAACTTCGTAAGAAAAAAATTCATAACTATTAACATAAAATTATTATTTTTATTTGCAGGGAGAAATAGGTGCACTCGACGGGACATTAGTACATGCAGTTATTAAATCAACAAGTTGTTTACAGAAGAAGAGTAAAGGGTAAATGCTATCAGAATATTTTAGCTATATGTGATTTTAACATGGTCTTCAATTATGTTTATGCTGGATGGGAAGGGGTAGCACATGATGCATGTGTCCTAACAGAGATCATATCTAATCCAGATAATGGATTTCCATTTCCTCCTTATAGTAAGTGATACAACTTATTAAACTATTCTGAGATAATAAATTAGATGTTTATTATATTCATTTAACTTTTTTTTAATGACAGATAAGTACTATTTATGTGATACGGCATATCCTAATACTCGAGGATTTCTAGCACCATATCCTAATATTCGATATTGGTTAGGAGATTATCATCGTAGACATGCCATAAATAAGGAGGAAAAGTTTAAACATGCTCATGCACAACTTAAAAATATTATTGAACGTGCTTATGAAATTTTAAAAGCAAGATTTTCAATATTGGATAAGATGGCTCCATATTCTATTGATGTCTAAAGAGATATTGTCATTGCATGTTTTGCAGTTCATAATTTTATCAGAAAAGAGCGACTAAATGATGACTTGTTTAATCAGTATGATTTACCTCAAGTAATATTTGAGGAAGAAAGAGAACACGAACAAGTATTGGATGAAACAAATGGACCTAGCTGGATAGCTGAAAATTCACAAATTATGAATAATATGAGTGAAAAACTTGCACTTCAGCTAATGCAAGGAAGAGGAAATGCTTGATACTTTTATAGTTTTGTTATTAGAAATATGGTTATAATATTTGAACATTAGAATTTGAAATAATGTTAATTAACTATTTTATTTGAATTTTATACATGCTATGTTTAAATATAGATAAAATGTACATATTCAACTACTAAAAACAAACAGTCTTAATCATTCAGTGCTCAAATTCAGAGACATCATATTAATTATTCAATTGTGTATTCCGATTCAGATATCTGAATCTTAATACACAATATCATATTATTCAGACCTCTTAATCTTAATAAAAACAAACGAGGCAAGTATCCCTCCCCCAAACTTACTGTCGGCGCAATAATTACACTTTAATATCAACTACTAGCTTATTGTATGGCCTATGTGGATCCTTTACTATTCCACAATGTTCACTTCACAGCTAACATTGTAGAATGTTCTGACCTCCTCTTTTACGTGATTTTAGATTTGCTCGTCCTCACACTACCAGAAAATAGGCCTATGGGAACGGATTTATTTGCAACGGTTCATCAACCGTTGCTATAGAGACCATATGGCAACAGTTTTAACCGTTCCAATAAGTCATAGGTACATTTGGCACACTTCAGTCATACAAACGTTGCCATTGTGTAAAAACCGTTCCCATAGTTATTTTTTTGCAACGTTTCTTGTAACCGTTCCTATAGACATATCTATTGCAACGGATCTGGGAGAAAAATCATTGGGAATGGTTATTAATCCCTCCTAATTATTTCCCCCCAAAATTTTCGTGTAACCCGCCAAACCCCCAAATTATTTATATTTTACTTTTTTTTTCTGTATTTTTTATGTAATAGTTTAGTTATAATTAATTAAAAGTAAAAAAGTAAATTATACGATACCCGAACCTCTCTCAAAGCTAATTGACGCTGGCCCAGAACGTACAGAAGCTCTCAGCCAAACCTTGCCTCTGCCAAACCTCGCCTACGTCGGTGACGCTTACGCCGGTGACAATCCCACGCCGGTGACAGTCCCTCTTCCAATCTCTGTTAAACGCACCAAATCTCAGCGAATAAATTTCAAAAGTTGAGCCCTAATTCACACCATAAACAACCAGCTCCTTCAAACAATTCGAACCATCCAATTAGTTTAGGATTTTTCTTGATTAAGCTCGGCTAACAGCTCAAGTTCCACAGACCTAATTCAAGGTTTTTGCTCGATTCTCATAAATTTCTGATTTATTTCGCATGCTCTTCTTTACTGATTTTGCAATTTCTCAACAATTGAGCCCTAATTCGCCTATTTCATTCCTCACTAAAGAAGAATTTGCCGCTTGCTAGCTGTGGAATAGATATCATCGTAAGTTCCTTAATAGTGGATTAATTGATTTTAATTTTACTCGTGATTGTTTGCTGTGACTTTGCACGTTTAAGTTTTTTTTTGCCAT
>MU665594.1:0-13848 GCA_026770625.1 Nicotiana glauca
CAATTGGACATCGGGGAACATGCATAGATCTCTGAAGGCAACACTCTTTTGACCTGCCATTACTTGCGTGTTTTTCAACTGTTGTTCTAATCTTTTCACTCTTTGGGCTATTTCTTACTGTACCCTCTTTCGGGTAGGCTTCTCGATGTTTGCAGGAAGATCAAACGAGTACGAGTGGTACTCGGGAGAGTGGTACTGTTCTTGCTGTGTAGCAAGTTTTGACTCATGAGAAGGCTGTACCTGGACATTGGCCTAGGCTTGACGCATTTTGGTCATTTGTTGTTTCAGTGTTCTATTTTCCTCAACCACAGTAGACCCTTGTTGAACCCTCTTACCCTGAGTCTCTTGAGCACTCGTAATAGCTTTGATGTCAGTTATTATTTTCCTTGGATCTTGTGTTTCCAGCTTACCAAAACCAACCACCTCAACTTTCTTCACATTTCAAAACAAAACCTGTTAGAATGGATTGAGTCCGTCCTCATTATTAACAACATCTTTTCACATTTTTTCAATTTTCTTTTCCATTTTTTTCTTATCGTTGTGGTCGAATCTTATAGAGATTGCCTACGTATCATGACCCCGCATGAATCAGACCATGCGTAGTTCTTGCAAATTAATGCAAAAATAAAGAGATATTTTTTGGGATTTTCAAATTTTGTTTTTCTTGAAGGGAAACTACAGAAGCCGACTCCAACTACAAACTCGATGATTAAAACTGGATTAAGAGTACATCAAAACTTCACATCCTGGGGCCCGTGGGGCATCACTCGGCATCGCCACAGGCTTCCGCAAGACTAAGAAGGTTTCAATGTCAGCTGCGACTATTTTACGAAAACTGGCCATGTAATGGCTTATTTGACAAAGTGGCTATTTTTGCAAAATTTTTGTTTAAGAAACTACAAACTCGATAATTAAAGCTAAATCAAAATTTCTCATACTGGGACCCGTGGGGCATCACTCAGCATCGTCATGGGCCAACGCAAGACTGAGAAGGTTTAAATGTCATTTGTGGCTATTTTAACAAAACTGGCCGTGTACTGGCTTATTTGACAAATGGCTATTTTTTTTTGTAACAGTTGTTTAGATGACCAAACTTGATTTTACAGATACGGCCTTTCAACACTTCTGAAAAGGAGATTTTAAGGTTGTGTCCGCAAATCGTTTAAAAATGACTCAGGGTGGCTATTCTTGCAAAAATGGCCTTCCGGCGTCTTTTCGAGGGACATTCGGCTTATTTTGAACAAGAATGGCATCACCCGACTTATTTATGACGAAAATTAAAATTTGACATTTTTTGGCTATTTTTGCAAAAGGGGTGGTTGGACCCGATGAGGGTAGCCTACGTATCTCACATCCAGTGAGAATCAAACTAGCGTAGTTCGGGCAAATTAACTAACTATTTTAAAACAAGATTTTTTTTCATTTTTATTTTTTGGCATTTCAAAAGCAAATAACAAAACTTCTTTCAAAAGCAATATTTTTTTTTTCATTTTTATTTTTCATGGCAAGACAAACTATTTTCCTTTTCTATTATTTATTTATTTATTTATTTGAAAACAAGACAAAATAACGACTCTTTTTTTTTCTTTTTCAGTTTCAACAAACGAATAAACAACCTATTTTTCCCAAACTAAAATAAAGACTCTTTTTCTTTTTCTTTTTCTGCGAACAACTTCCAAAAATAAAGACTCTTTTTATATTTTTCCTTTGCTATTAAAATGGCAAGACAAACTATTTTCCTTTTCTATTATTTATTTATTTATTTATTTATTTGAAAACAAGACAAAATAACGACTCTTTTTTTTTCTTTTTCAGTTTCAACAAACAAATAAACAACCTATTTTTCCCAAACTAAAATAAAGACTCTTTTTCTTTTTCTTTTTCTGCGAACAACTTCCAAAAATAAAGACTCTTTTTATATTTTTCCTTTGCTATTAAAAACAAAACATTTCCATTTTTTCATATTTTTTTTTCGAAATTTCGGCAAAGTTTCGACAGTATTTGGGCATCGATTTTTATAAAACTAAACAATTACTACTATTTTTTTCTTTTTCTCCTTTCCTCAATTTCACAAATTTTTTTTTAAACCGGTCAGTATGCAGGCTCGAGACAAATAAATGCAACACGTATCATGGTGGTCTTTTCATATTTGGTTACCTATCCTAGACGGACCCAACCCCTGCGTTGAGTCCCCTAAGTCATACGTGATGCAAATAAACGTCCCTATTCTAAGTTCAAAACCTGGTCATATGTTCTAGACTGTGTACCCGAGCAGACAACTCGAGTCGAGGAGGGGGCTACGTACCGGGAACCAAAAGGTCATCCGGCTTAGTAACTTGTCCGGCCTCTTTCTTATTTCAAGGTATTGACACTAACAGAATAGGGAGTCTCCACCAGTAAGCACATCCCAGGAGGTGAGAAGAGAAGGGTTTCAGCATAGTTCATATACAGTTCAGATAATATCAAAGCGGTAAACATTTAGCACATTAATCATGAACATGTAGGAAAATCAGATATAAACAAATACAACAATTATTCCGAGCTCGAATTCTTAAACCCTGAACCAAAGTTCTGGGTTTGTATCCCCAGCAGAGTCGCCCGAGCTGTCACACCTCCCTTTTTCGCTACTACACCCCGCGAAGGGTATAATAAAAGGAGTTTTTCCAATTAAAGAACAATCGGAACGGGATTTATTATTACAATTCAGAGTCGCCACTTGGGAGATTAATGATGTCCTAAGTCACCGGTTGAATCCCGAACCGAGGAAATTATGACTCTGTTAACAGTCCGCGAACCAGAAATTCGAGTAAGGAATTCTGTTAATCCGGGAGAAGGTGTTAGGCATTTCGGGATTCCGTGGTTCTAGCACGGTCGTTCAACTGTTGTATTTGATTTTATCTGATTTCAAAACATGTTCTAACTTATGTGCCTTTTATTAGTAGCCTGCTTTTATTTTTATTTTTATAAGAATTGCAACGTCGTGAAAATGCTTCTCGAACCATGTCGCACCAGTGCACCCGTGGTTGTCAACACATTTCGACTCCATTGAGATTTGGATTTAGGTCACATAAATGTGCACCCGAGTTTAGGAAGGTACATTATTAATCAACGCGCCTAAAAGTAACTACGCGTTATTAACTTTGCAAGGGCCATGAAATTTGCTAAATGGCACGCCTCGAAATCTTAAGAGTCAATTTAAGATTAGCTAAAACGAGGGCCACGCAATGGTCATTTTTATTTGGCATGACTCACCTCAAATTGTTTCAAATGATTTGTATTTTACTAAAGTGAGCTAAGGGTGCTCATATTTAAATCTAATCTGAAATTACGTATTACAACTACACCCATTCAACTGGTCTTCATACCTTATTTGGAGGCAAATGACTATAGGATTAAGAGGCGTACTAGACCAAGAAACGCAATTATCACTATGAGCAAGAACAAACAAATTTGACGCAGCTAGTAAGGAAACCACTTTTAGGATGTGGATTGTGAAATCACCATTAAATATTACCAACTTGCCATGAAACAAAGACATGATTATGTAACACTTGTCTATTACAATGACTCAGCATGAAGGTAACAAGAACTAATATACAAACAATTCATGCAAAATATAATAATATACAAGGCAACAGGTGATCAAGACACAAATCAAACCAGTTCCAAAATTCTTTCTATAATCCAGAAATTATGCACTCAAAAGCATTCAAACATGGCTTTACTAGGCAATAAGATTCAAATGGAATGTAACATTATACAAAATGGCACAAATTTAAACAGAATTTCAGAAGCAGCTAAACGCGATCCAAACAATAACATTAACCAAACAGCTCATTTAACATGGAGAGAAAAACTAACCAAAAACACGTCCTAGACCGGCGAAGTTAGACACGAGCAGACCCGTTAACAAAGACCACGTCGGAACCTCGATTCTACCCGGAAACATCGAACTCGGCCTCAAACGACATCAATAGAACAAACCTCGACATGGAACCCATGGAAACAATCATCAAAACTCAAACGGAATAGCTCGCGCCGGAAAACTCGAATTTAGACATGAGAACATCCACTGTTTTGGGTGATTCGGCATTGGTTTTTATAGAGTTTTTTGGAGCATTGGTTCTTTAAATCTTGATTGGCGAGGCTGTTCAGCTAGAACGATGAAGAAGACAACGGAGCAGCAGCGTTGGGACATCGACTGGCTGCTGGCGACGATGTTGAGGGTCGTTTGGGATGTCGACGGGCTGGTTAGCATGGCTGGTTCATTTGATTTTGTTGTCGTGGGTGGTGAGGGACGACGACTGGTGTTGATGGGTGAAGCAACAGCGACAGAAGTGTTGGTCGACGGAAATGGTGGTCGTTCGAACAGGGTGATCGACGGAAATGGGTTGTTTGACGACGAGTATGGCTGGGTTGTTGCTGCTTTTGAATTTTTTAGGCGTTCGTGTTTTTTTTTGTCTCCAGTCGATTTTGGCGTTAAAAAAAATCAATGAGAAGCTGATCCTTCAGCCTTCTCTTTTAGGCGTTAGTTTTTGCTCTATTTTTTTTAAACTTAACTCCTTTTTTTGTATTTTTGTATGTATTTAATGTCATGGGTCTTGTGTGTGTGGGGGTAGTTTTGGGGGGAAATATTTTAGGGAAGATTTTGGGGAAGGTTTTGGGGGGAAAATATGTTGGGCTTTTCAAATGTTTAGCCAATTTGAATTTAAGACCAAGTCTTTTCACTTCCCTCTTCTTTTTGTTGTTCTTTTCTTTCTTTAATTAATTAAAAACCTAAACTATATTCGTAAATTAATTCAAATTTTAAAATTAATCTAATTATCTAACTATGTAAAAATGATTATTTTTTGTTATTTTTTGATTAATAACACAATTAACTCAATGTAATTAATTCCTAAATGCAAATTAAACCTAAGGTGGCATGAAATTAAAATGTGACACCTTTTTTATGGTTTTTCTATGATTTTTAAAAATGCATGCAATGCAACTAAATAAAGAAAAACATCTAAAAATCAATTAAAAATATTTTGGTCTATTTTTAGGAGTTATTTTCATGTAGGGTAAAAATCACGTGCTCACAGGCATGACAGGAGTTAAGAATGATAACAATGAATTGATCTCTACAAGAACCGTCACGGGCAGGAGAATTTGCATGGATTATAGAAAGCTAATCTAGCCACCCGAAAAGACCATTTCCCACTTTCTTTCATTGATCAGATGTTAGACAGATTGCAGGGAGGTCACACTTCTGTTTTTGGGTGGATACTCAGGGTACAATCAGATTTCCATTGCACCAGAGGACAGAGAGAAGACCTCTTTCACTTGCCCGTATGACATTTATGCCTTTCGAAGGATGCCCTTTGGCTTATGCAACACACCCGCCACATTCCAACGGTGCATGATGGCTATATTCACGGACATGGTAGAGGATATAATGGAGGTGTTCGTGGATGACTTCTCAGTGGTGGGGAACTTATTTGATGAGTGCCTGATAAATCTGACTCGTGTGCCACACCGCTGTATCAAGACTAACCTGGTTCAGAATTGGGAGAAGTGCCACTTCATGGTACAAGAGGGTATAGTCTTGGGGCACCGGGTTTCAAGCAAAGGAATTGAGGTGGATCGTGCTAAAGTGGATGTGATTGCAAAGCTGCCCCCTCCAACTTCAGTCAAGGCAATCAGGAGCTTCCTCGTGCATGCCGACTTCTACCGGAGGTTCATAAGAGACTTCTCAAAAATTTCCAACCCTCTCTATAAGTTGTTAGAAAAAGATCACCCTTTCTTGTTTTCTGATGATTACAGAGTAGCATTCGAGGAGCTGAAAAAAAAAGACTGGTCACAACACCTATCATAGTTGCCCCCGACTAGGAGCAGCCATTCGAACTCATATGTGATGCCAGTGATTACGCAATGGAGGTAGTGCTATGATAGAGAAAAGACAAGCTGATGCATCCAATCTACTATGTTATTAGAACGTTGAGTGGATCTCGACTGAACTACACTGTGATGGAGAAGGAGATGCTGGCTGTGGTGTTTTCTTTCGACAAGTTTAGATCATATCTGATTGGCTCTAAGGTAATTGTATATATTGATCATGCAGCGCTTAGGTACTTGATTGATAAGAAGGAGTCTAAGTCGTGCCTGATTCATTGGGTGTTGCTACTGCAAGAATTTGACCTCGAAATTTGTGACAGTAAGGGCACAGAGAACCAAGTCACTGATCATCTGTCACGACTTGAGGGAGCTAAAAATTTGGTTGAAGTTGAAGATATTCTGGAAACCTTTCCAGACGAGCAGCTGCTCGCTACTAGTCTTGAGGAAGCGCCATGGTATGCAAACTTTGCAAATTACCTGGCTTGCGGTATAGTTCTTTATGACCTCTCATCTGTACAAAAGAAAAAGTCTTATCGTGATTGCTGCATGTATTATTAGGACGAGCCTTATGTGTTTAGAATATGTGTTGATAATACGATCCGGAGGTGTGTCCCTGAGATAGAATAATCTTCTATTTTGCAGGCAATCTCCCCGAGCCTTGTAGGTTTAGGACAGCTACAAAAGTGCTAGAGGCCGGATTCTTTTGGGCAATGGTGTTTAAAGATGTGCACTTATGGGTGAAGGGCTGCAATGAGTGTTAGCAAACCGAGAACATTTCTCGTCTCCATGAGATACCCGTGAACCCGATTCAAGAGGTGGAAGTGTTTGATGTTTGGGGGATTGACTTCATATGTCCCTTTGTTAGCTCTTTTGGCAATAAGTACATACTTGTTGCTATGGATTACGCGTCCAAATGGGTAGAAGCAGCAGTGTTGCCCACTAATGATGCAAGAGTGGTGGTGGGATTTTTGAAAAAGAACATATTCACCCGATTTGGGACACCAAGAGCGATTATCAGTGACGGAGGCACTCACTTCTTTAATAAAGCCTTTGAGAAGTTGCTTGCAAAGTATGATGTACGCCACAAGGTGGCTACCCCTTTTCATCCGCAAACTAGTGGGCAGGTTGAAATATCCAACAGAGAGATAAAGAGTGTGCTAACCAAGATTCTGAATGCCACAAGAATTGATTGGGCGAAAAAGCTTGACGATGCACTCTGGTCCTATAGGACTGCATTCAAAACACCAATCGGTATGTCACCGTACAAGTTGGTATTTGGGAAGGCATGTCACTTGCCTGTGGAGATAGAACATCGAGTTTGGTAGGCACTAAAGAAATTGAACATGGACCCTGATGCGGCTAGAGAAAATCGACTGACAGAGTTGCATGAGTTGGAGGAATTCAGATATCACGCTTTTGAAAGCATGAGGCTCTACAAAGAAAGAATGAAGAGGCTGCATGACAAGCACATTGTGGACAGAAATTTAAAACCCAGTGATAAGGTAATATGGTATAGTTTAGAATGTTTAAGAAAAGAATTTGCTTAGGAAGACAATGCAGAGTTCAAGGCTATATGGACACAACTGGACTTGATGCACAGTCACAATCTAGATTAACATGGTTACTAATGTGGGATCGAAGACAAATTACAACTGAAGCCCACGACCCCACAAAAAATACCAGAGGACAGATTGATGCAATGCTCATCAAACATCTGAGTGGACACAACTGGAAAAACCATTTTTGACCTAAAATGTCTCGTAACAACTGAACTAACAGCTTGGTGGAGGGCACGCGAAATGACTGAAAACCTGAGCATGGAAAATCGACATGTTTGTATTCTATGCACGCATGTTTCGATCAAAAATCAAGAATGAGAATTATTCAAAAACAAAGAAAAAAGTTGCTATAAATTGCTTTTAAAAAAGGAGCTGAATCGATAGGAGCAAAGATAAGGCAGGCGTAGGCAAGGGAGGCTTCTGTTCAGGGATCGAACATAGATGACATGAATTCACACACGTAGGAAACAAAACATGCTTCATTTGCACCAAAAGAAGAAAAAAGCAATCATGCATGGTTTCAAGAACCAAGGAGTGCTGAAGAATGTGTAGTCATGCACCTATAAATTAAAAACTGGCACCCTTGGTGTTTTAATATAACGCAACTGCATGGAATCGACGAGGAGTTCTCGTTTGGACCAAAAAGAAAGCTTTCTTGGATACATGTCAAGCAACAACATGGTGTAGAAGTGCTTAATTTCGAGCATGGTGTAGAAGTCGAGGAGAATCTGGACATTACAAAAGTCAACGCAGCTTTTAGTTGCTTGGAGTATTGCTGTGCTCTTTACATTTAATATTTTATGTGGAGCTCCCCATGCCATCGTGAAGGCATGATAATTTCAAGATCAAAATGCTTTGAAGCATGGGTGTACTTGATAAGAAATCTTGTCCATAGTTTAGACATTCTCCTTGGAGACTGTCACAAATCTTTGGACACTACAGACCCCAAAGGAAATAAACAAATAAAAAAATAGTGTTGGGCAGTGTATGGAATGACTTGGAAGCACAACTATGAGTGTGATTCTGCTGGATCGAAAAAAGCATGGGTGCAGCTATCATGGAACATCTGAGATAGGTTACACATGCTCATTGGCAATTGTGAGCATGCCCATGCTCAGCCAATTCTGTGCAGATTTCAAATGGAGTGGATGGGGCAACAGAGAAATCAAAAAGGAGACGACAAAAAATATAGACCAACTTAACAACTCGCAAAGATTACTAGCACATTTGGGATTTACTTAATGACAAGGCAACACAATAGGACATGCCTGACATTTCAAAAAGCAAGGACTAAACCAAATGAACAAAGCAAGACCACCAGAAGTCGAAGCAAAATGTGGACTGAATCATCAATTATCTACTACTGCTACTGGAAAATGACCTTAATGCTCATACATGTGACAAATTGGAACAATGCTGCAGATTCTATAATTGCACGAATTGTTTTTAAACAAAGACATCATGTTAGATCACATGTAATATCAATATGGAGTGTCAAACTAAATTTTGATAATAGGACTCATGTAATCGTCAAAGTTTATCCTTTTCATTATGTTAGACCACCTGGAAAAAAAAGACTAGGGCCTAGGGGTGATTATGAAGCAAAGTGTGGTGAAAAGTCTGGGAACACTGGAAAATGGGCGGAATGTCAATATATGTGTATTAAAAGTGCTTAGGGAGGTTAGTCACTACACCCAAATGTATCCTACCCGTCCCTTAGCCTACAGTGCAACCAAGTAAAGACCTACTGATCGTGGACTAAATGAACTCAATTAGGGGAGTATTACACTACGGGCAAGCCTATGGCGTATCTGTGTAGCATATGAATGTTCTTTATTAGAGTGAGTGAATTCGTTCTATTTAAAGTTCCTATTGTCTTGAATATTATGTATTGTGGAACTACTCTCCAGTGTGTGAGGTAAGGGCACGTGATTCATGAAAAATAGGTAAGTCTTGACCTCCCTGCAAAGCATTATGAGAAAGTAAAGTATGACCTGGCATGAGAGAGCCGCCAATTTAGGTATAGATGTTACACTGTGAGAGAGATGCTTGTGACTCATTTTTAGGGTGTCACTGTAGGGAAGTGTTGGATGAAAGGATGCTTTACTCTTTTAAGTGTGTAAATAATGCAAAAATTAGCTCTAATGATAACCTTTGTGTTTTACAGGAGTGCAATACCCAAATGAAGACTTATGATGGTGATCTGGGCAAAAATTGGAACTAGTGGATGAATTAAGGGAATGAAGCTCGGCATGGCAGAGAAAAACATCACTAGCGCGGGCATTAGCGCGACCTTGGCGCTCCTGCGCTAGCCCAGTCATCAGAAGCAGAATATAACCTCACTAGCGCGGGCATTAGCGCGGCCTTAGCGCGCCCGCGCTAGCCCAGATGCGGGAAAAGTTATTTGAAAGGGCAAATTTGGAAGTCCAAAGAAAAAACCACACAAACTATAAATGGTTTAATGCATCCAAGAGAAGATGAGGAGTTTTTTGGAGGTTTGAGAAAAAGACAAGAGAGGCAAGGAGGCAACTTGGGCAACAATTCTTATCTCCCTATTTCATTTTTTTATCAATGACTATGAATTCTTTTGTAGTTTTCATCATTGTTATGAGTAGCTAACTCTTTTAATCTAAGGTTTTGGGTGAAACCCGTTGGTGATGAACTGGTTGTTATATTAATATAGTTTTGAGTTGGTTTTTAATCTCTATTTGTTCAACTACGTTTTGATTTTGGTTAATTGAAAGGATCTTCAACTAGTCGTTCCTATTTATTATGTATCTGCTTGAGAGAGAGTGCATATTTAGGTAGTTGTTTGAACAACATCACTTCCGGAGTATAGGCGAGAGTCATAACCGAGGGTTTAGAGGTTGGATTAGAGATAACGATACCTCAATGCGATCTAAGTGAACTGTAATGTGAATAGCTTGAGAAAGTGCATCTATTAAATTATCATAATTGCTTGAGAGAGATTTATGATAGCTAGAGAGTTCATGATTGATAGAGGTAACTAAGTCAACACTATAAGAAACATACAACTAAGGAAATCAACAATGGGGAAAACCATTACCTTAGACCTTTATTCCAATTATTTACAACTGTGTGTTAGTTAATCTTCATTTTATTGATTCTGTTAGTTGTAGTAGGAACCACAGCACCTCTTGTTATTCACAAAGTTTGAGGAGGTTGACTAATAAGAACTTAGTACTCTAAAGACTTCTCTTGATACGTTAATTCCCTGTGGGATTCCACTCGGGGCAAAATACCCCGGATTATATTTGCAATACTCGCTTAGTCCTTTAATAGACACAGTTGAGCGTGATCATTAAGCTTAAGTATTTATTTTTATTTTTTGAAGCAATGAACCAGTCATGTATGATACCATGTCAGTATATTATATATACCAGTTTTGTATTATAAATTACTAAGATTTTTAAAAAAAAAAATTAACCCGTCCTCTATGATACCCTGTCGGTATATAATATATACCGTATGAGTATCATAGAGGATTGTGGAGTATTTCTTTTAGAGAATGAATCAATCCTCTATGATATCCTGTCAGTATATGATATATATCTTGTCTGTATCATAGAGGGCTGAGGAGTATTTTTCGGAGGAATGAATATGCCATATGTGATACGATATATACCAGATTGGTATCATTGAGGACTATGTATTTTCTCTGAAGGAATAAACCAGCTCTTTCTGATGTCCAGTATATATATATATATATATATATATATATATATATATATATATATATATATATATATATATATATATATATATATATATCATAGTTTATTACATCAATATACTTCAACTACTACTAAAATATTATTTTTCTATATCATATGGTAGAGTAAGTTGTTTTCTGATAATTAATATAGGGAAAAAAGTAAAATAAGTAAAAAAGTATATTATATCAGTTTACTGATCTAGTAAAAAGAAAAAAAAATCAAAAAAACAAAATTAAGGAACCAAAAAATTGTGTAGAGTTAGATTACGAAAATAATTTAAAATAATATAAATTAAATTAAAAATGAGTAAAAAGAAAAAAAATAAAACAAAAGCAAAAAAAATAAAAGATAAGTGAAAACAGTTATAATGTATAACTTGTTCTAATAACTAAATTGGAGAAAAAGAAAATAAGAAAATGAAAGACAAAAGTTATATTATATAAGTTATATTTAAAAAGGTGAAAAAAATATTTATTATATAAAAATAGTTATCTTTTCTATTGTATAAAAAAAAGAATAAAAAAGCCAAATAAGTAAATAAAATTAGATTATGGAGAAAAAAATAGTTAAATGAAATTAGAAAAGGAACAAGAAATAAATAAAATAAAATAAAACAAAAGTAAAGAAGCAAAATTGAGTGTGGAATTAAAATTTCGGTAAGAAAATAAAGAATAATATGATTTGGCCAAAAAATAACGTGTAACGACCCAACCGATATTTTTGAGTTCTAGCACGTCGTTCAGTAGTTTGAGGCCCTAAGTAGCTTCACTTCAGGTATTATGACTTGCATGCATGGTCGGAACTGAATTTCGGGAAGTTCGAAGTTGATTTGAAAGGAAAATTCTCATTTCGGAAGCTTTAAGTTAGAAGAATTGACTAAAGTGTGATTTTTGCGTAAACGGCCTCGAAATCGAGATTTGAGGGTTCCAACGGGTTCGTATGATGATTTTAGACTCGGGCATATGTCCGGAACGACTTTAGTATGACACGCGAGCGTTTCGGTGCCTATTGCAGAAGTTGACATTTTAAAAGAATTTCATAAATTTGGGTTGAGGTGTATTTCAGTATTATTGATGTCCGTTTCGGATTCCGAGTCTGGTAATAGCTACATATGGTGATTATGGTTTTGGAAGCGCGTCCGAAAGTGGATTTAGAGGCCCGTAGGTCATTTTGGGGTTATTTGGCGAAAGTTATAAATTTGAAGGTTTGTGAGAAGTGTGACCGAGAGTGAACTTTTTGATATCGGAGTCGGATTCCAATTCTGGAAGTTGGAGTAGGTCTGCCATGTCGAATGTGACTTGTGTATAAAATTTTGATGTTAATCGGACATGATTTGATAGGTTTCGGCATCGAATGTAGAAATTAAAATTTTTTAGTTTCATTAGACTCGAATTGGGATGTGATTCGTATTTTTAGCGTTGTTTAATGTGATTTGAGACCTCGGCTAAGTCTGTGATACGTTCTGAGACTTGTTGGCATGTTCGGATGGGGTCCCGAGGGGCTTGGATGAGTTTTGGGGTGGTTTCGAACCATTTTTAGGCTATTTTTAGCTACCGGTTATTGGCTACAACAGTGTGCTACGCGATCGTGATGAGTAAAATGGGAGAAATTGGCCAGTGTTTTGCGATAGCATAGAGGAAAGTTTCTGATACACTGACCCAAGTTTAGAAGCTTGTATCTTGCAATCTATAAGGAATTTGGAGATGACCCAAATATAAAAGTTGTAGATATTTGTGTCTAATTTTCAGAAAATCAAACCATTTGGAATTTGGAGTTGTGTACAAAAGGTTATGAATGATACACTACAGCCTATCCGGGAAGAGTTTGGAAATAGCGAAGAAGAAATGTGTGTTGCACATGGCTGATTTTGGAAGCTTATATCTAGTAATATATAAGGAACTAGGAGATGAGAAAAGCATGAAAGTTGTATTCCTTGAAGTATAGTTTTTAAAAAGTTAAACCATTTACAATTTAAAGTTTTGTACAAAAAGGTATTACCATTATACTAGAGGCTGTCTGGAAGAGCTAGGCATTTGTTCTTCGTGATCGCGGAGGGAAAATTTTGGGCTGAAAAATGTTGTGCTTCGCGATTGCGAAGCTTTTTCCGCGATCTTCGGGTAGAAGCTATATTTTGAGGTTTTTGGCCATTTTTAACATATTTGGATCTATGAAGCTCGGATTGAGGCGATTTTCACCATATGGATTGGGGTAAGTGTTCTATACCTAGGAATGGCAGGCGGGGCGGGGCGGGGGCAGGGTGGGTTCTGTCTGGACCCGCAAAATTTAAACTCGCCCCGCCCCGCACAGGATTTAAACCCGCATACACCCGCACCGTACTCCACCCGCTTTCACCCGCCCTGCCCTGCACCCGCATTTTTTTTTTGGCTTAATAAAATTTCTTTTGTTTTTACGTGTTTATGTTTTGGAAATTACTAATTGGTCATACTTTTATGTTTTGCTAAATTTGTAATAAGTGATTTTATTATTGAATTGAATGGTTACCCCACTCGTTTTTCACCATACGAGTACTAAATTCTTGACTTAAAAACGTTTAAGTAGTTTGCAATTGTAATTGTTCAATCTCGGACTTAAAAAATATTTGAAGTGACTTAAAATCTCGGACTCGAAAATCCCATATTTAATTTGCTTTGAAATGTTACTACAATTACCAACAG
>MU665594.1:26668-37264 GCA_026770625.1 Nicotiana glauca
TTTTTAATTCAATTAGTTTCTCAATTAAATTCCCTTATACCTTCTGAGGTTATATTTTACTTAAAAAAGAATTTGTACTACGTTGTAATTTATTAAATCCCATGTTAAAGGTAATAATTCATTCAATGTTATATTGTAATTGAAAATGGTACTTTCTTTATTCAAATGATTTCAAAAAAATAACTTCATCTTTTCTTGTTGAGTTCCTAATTGGTTTAGAAGTTGTACTCTACTTTAGGTTATGTAAATGAGACTCCTTGAACATCTTAATTACATTTGTTATGGACCCTGTATACTGAGTAACTTGAGAATGTTGTTGTGCTAAGTCAGATAGAAATATGGGCACAAGGTGTTGGATGTGCTAAAGGTTTGGTAATTGAGGTTATGATATGAGACATCGAGTTTGAGATGGTTGGAACGTGAATCAGAAATGATATAATTTATCGAGTTGACATCACCTTCCTTATTTGAGTACATTTTTACTTGTCTGTGTTCCAGCTATGTTGGTGTTAATTTACTTGGTTACCATTCGTTTCCATTTGTTTCTCCCTTTATTGTTTCTACTGATCGTCGTTTGTTCTCTCCCTGCTATTGATATTACTTTGTTATCTTTATGTTGATAGTTTATTATCATATCCTGTTCAATTTATTTGACCAGTAGGTGTCTGGACTGTTCCTCGTCACTACTCCACCGAGGTTAGACTTGATACTTACTAGGCACCGGTGTAGTATGCTCATACTACACTTCTGTACATTTTTGTGTACATATCCAGGTATTTGATCAGTAATAGCTATGCGGTTCGTTGTGGTGGAGACTCAAGGTAAAGCTGTTTAGCGTTCGCAGGCCTCGGAGTCACCTTCATTTGTAATTATTTCCATATGTTCCTTTTGTTTCGGAACAGTGACGTATTTATTTTGTATAACTACTCTTAGAAAAGCTTATGACTTATACCACCTATTTTGGGAATTGAAATGTGTTAAGAGTTATTTAATTTAAAGTTAGTAAATATCAATGCTATTTTAGTTAATGATAGGCTTACCTAGTTTAGAGACTAAGTGCCATCATGACTCTTTCAGCGGGATGTTGGGTCGTGACACTCTAAGTATGGTGTCACTCATAAGATGTCAACCCCCAATCAACCCTAGGCAAGTGGACAGGTTGAGGTCTCCAACAAGGAGATCAAGAGTATTTTTTTTAAGACTGTCAATGCGAACCGGACTGATTGGTCAAGGAAACTTGACGATGCTTTATGGGCCTATAGAACAACTTACAAGAATCCAATTGGTATGTCTCCGTATCAGTTTGTATTTGGGAAAGCATGTCACCTCCCGGTGGAATTAGAGCATAAGGCCATGTGGGCGTTGAAGAAGTTAAACCTAGAGTGGGATGTAGCTGCCAATCTTTGGGTAGAGCAATTAAATGAACTTGATGAGTTTTGGTTCCTTGCTTACTCCAGTTCATCCTTGTATAAGGACAAGATGAGGTACCTACATGATAAGTATATCAGGAATAAAGAATTCAAAGAAGGTGACCTTCTTCTCTTATTCAACTCTCGGTTACGAATGTTTCCGGGAAAGCTGAAGTCAAAATGGAGCGGCCTCTTTGAAGTGGTTCATGTAACTCCTTTTGGTGCTCTAGATTTGAAAAACAAAAATGGTGAGATCTTTAGAGTCAATGGGCACCGAGTGAAGCACTACCTTGGTAAAGTTGATGATGGCCACATTGTGGCGTTATCCATTTCAAGTGAATGATGGTAACATGTGTCATGCCGCGACATTAAATCGGGCGTTTCTTGGGAGGCAACCCATGTGTTTTTCTTTCTTTTGATTTTCTTCTTAGATTAGGCATGGACTAACTGGCGTTGAAATGTGTGTAGGAATTAGTTATGTGGTGCAGGAAATTGACAAGGGAGAAATTTGGCTTAGTGATAAAAGTTCGCGGACCGCGCCCAAAATTTTGCGGACCGAGTGAGCACTTCGCGGCCGCACAACTTTGACGTGGACCGCTCAACTGGTTTATGGAAAATTCCAAATCTTTGAAGTTGGCATGTCATAGTCTCTTCATTTTACGCGGCCGCATTCACATTTTTGCGAACCGCGTAAATTTGGCGGTTGCGGTCAATATTTCACGGAACGCCGCATGTATTTGAAGCATCTCTACAAAAAGGTAACGAGTGCAGACCGCGATAAAATTTTGCGGCCGCACTCAAATGAGTCAGTGGGTCCACTGGGGATGAGTATAAATAGAGGCTTTTGAAACTTTTTACACTTTACACACCGTAATTGTTCAAACTCGCCTAAAATCGACTATGCATTCTTCTTGCTCTCATTCTCATCTCACTCACTTGAAGTTTCAAATTCTCACATTATACAACTGGTATGTTAAATTCAATGGTTTTTTTATATTTATTTTTCTTTTATTTTCTCTTTGTTTTAATATTTTTTTTTAATTAGGATTGAAAGCATGCCCTAATGACAAATTAAGGATTCATTGTTGGTTGAATACATGTGGGTAGTGTTTGTATGCCTAGTGGGGGCTAGGGTTAGTAACTTTGAAATTTTAATTGTTATAATTTGTGTAATTAGTGAAACCCTAGTTATAGGTGTTCTTCAGTGCCAATTTCAATTGATTTTCATGGACGCGGTCACTTTTCTGCGGTCCGTGGTAGAGTATGCATCCGTGTTCAAAATTTCGTGGTCTGTGATACCCTAGCTTCAGAGCACTGAGAGATGCTCAGCCTTCACAGCTGCGGTCACTTTTCACGGTCTGGGTTTGAACCCTCGTGGCCGCATCCGTGTTTTTGCGGTCCGTGCTTCTAAACATCAGAGAGCTTATAATTTGTTCTGCAACCGCATTTACTTTTATGCAATCCGCAATGGGTCATTCACGGCCGCGTTCCAATTTTTGCTGTCTGCAGTTAATCAAGTACAGAGAGTTAGTAGTCTGAACCAGACCTTTTCGTAGCCGCGTTCACTTTTACACAGTCCGCGGTAGGCATTTCGTGGACGGCTTCACTTTTATGCGGTCCTCAGTGCCCTGTTCTGAGAAGCAGTGTTGCATTTCATCTGCATTTTTCTAACACATGCTTGAAGTCCTTTTTCTGACTATATTTCACTAGGTGTATGTTGTAGACAATGGTCTATTCCAGAGCTAGAGGTGATACAACCAAAGGGAGGGCAGAACCCTCCCGAGGCAAGGGTAAAGGAAAGACTAAGATACCCCTAGTAGTGCAAACGTCGATTGGCAAGTTAAGAGCCTTCATCAAAGCTGTAGATAGAGCCACAGACAATTCTGACACCAGTGAATATGTCCCTTCCCGGGAAGTTTCGGGAGGAGATTTTGTGCCAAAACATGTCCCCACATAATTCCAGGGGAAATTTTACCTAGTTGATGAACCTACCTCATCTTCTGAGTTGTCTGATGGCGCAGAGGAATGTAGTGAGGCTTCGGTACCATCTTCCCCACCTGCTACAACTTCGGCCTCACCAGCTGCCCCTATTACTGCTGATGATGATGACGAGGTCTCGAATGATGGGAGAGGGGGTGACACCAATGTTGGTGGGTTTTCCAAGTCCAGAAAGTTCGAGGTGTGGGCTTATAGATTCGTGAGCGAGATAGCCTATCTTAAGTTCCAGGAATGGTGGCCCCAAAGGTCATTCACCCTTGAGCGAGAATTTATAGAGAGAGACCTCCTTCCCACAATCTGAATGTCAAGAGGTTGTTTGAGGAAAGAAGAGGGTGGAAGTTTTTCACCAGCAAAGTTCTTGATGCAAATGAATATCTTGTCAAATTGTTCTACGTAAACGTTGCCCACATAAAAAGGGGCACCACTGTGACAAAGGTCCGGAACTTGAAGATCCAGTTTGATGGCCACACTTTGAACGAATATGCCGGTTTTAAGGATGTGGAAAATGTGCAATACTAAGAGAAGATGGCACTAGATTAATGAGCACGTCCATGGTTGGCGGAGATATTAGCCCAAGGGACGACACCGGCACGACTCACAGCTGGAGTCCCAATAGCCAGAAACACCCTTAGCTTTGAAGCCAAAGATGGTCCACATTCGTATACAGTCGGCTGGACCCCTTCTCAGCATGATAATGTCCTCCCACTCACCCGGGCAGTCTTGATAGCTTCCATCGTGGTGGGGTTACCAATCAATGTGGGGAACCTCATGTACTATCACATCACCAAGGTAGTTGGAAAAGAGGAAAGGTCCTACCCCTACCCTAACTTCCTCACTATGTATTTCGAGGACCAAGGAATTGAGAAGAAGCATTATGACACAAAGTCAAAGATTAAAAACCCCTTATCCTGGTATAGCCTCTAAGGACCGGACAATCCTAAAGCAAAGGGTAAAGCATCTATCTCCACTAGCTAGTCTAAAGAGCCAAGGGTAGTGGCCACGGGGTCAGAAGCTTCCACAGCATGCAGATCTTCAGCTGTCATGCCTCCTCTTTCATTTGGGTCATTCGTCACGGTGCCATTATTTGTGCCCTCGTCTTCCACTTACCCTCAGACTGCACTACGGTTCTCTGAGACATTATCCAACATCAACAACTAAATGCAAGCAGCTACATCAAAGTTGTCTGTCTTATCCAGTGCAGTAGCAGCACAGTAGTCCCAGCACAGCTTCAGGTACCTTCATCAGCGGAGCATTCATTAAAAGAGCTTTTGGACAACCATAAGAAGCTCTTAGACAACCAAAAGACGATCATAAAGACTTTGGATACACAGGGAAAGGCTATCAAGGATCCGGGCAAGCAAATGAAGAAGAGGAAGAAGACTCGAGCCTCAAAAGAGTTAGTGGAGTAGCTGAAGAAGCAGGTAGAAAGGTTTACTTCTACGGAGACATCCCACTAGATTTGCTAATGGAGGAGCAAGTCCCGGCAGCGCAGGCAGCAGAGCATGAGGCACCAATAGCTGGCCAGTCTGAGGAGCTGGCTGCCACTACACATAGTGCTGAGGAGATGATTCATATGCTCCGCAACCCCATGGTCCCATAGTCACATGATTTGGAGATCCATTTAGAAGAAAAAAGGGAGTTGTTGATCCTATGCAGTCTGAGGACCCCACTCATGTGCCTGACCCGATGCAGACCACATAGGAAGTTTTCTTTACTCTTTAACTCTTTCCCTGATCTTATTTTGATATTAGCATTGAGGACAATATTATCTTTTATTTCGGGGGTAGTCTATTTTGATTTGATGACATTGGAAAGTAATAACTATGATACTATTTTTCGTTATCTTTACTTTATTTTCACTCTTGATATGTATATATTCGTTACTTTTACATTTTGATATGTATTTATTTTTACCATTTGATGTATATATTCATTTTCATTTATGTATATTTTCGCTTTACTTCAAGTTTGTATATATTCAGTTTGATTTCCATAGTTTACTTCATAACTTCTTTCACAATTTTACTTCATACCTTCTTATTTCCTTTAGCAGTTTCATTTTAAGTTGTTATCTTCTTTTTAAGTTTATGTTGACAATAAGCCTTTGGTTTTCTTAACGTCACAGTTCTTTCTAAAGGTGGATATTGTGTGAACCGGGTGGCTTTTCCAGATGATGGATGGCATAACAACTTTCTTAAGGGATTGAGTTCTTTTTTTATGTTTTGGTATAAATAATAGTAATGAATAAAAGTGTCTCAAGCAGGCTTCACTTGGGCCGAGCACATTTACCTTCGACCTGATGGTTAGAAATAAGTTGATTGGCAAAGAATAGTTCTAGTTGTGACCTTTAGACTCTTGTGTTGACTAAACAATCATCGAGTGGCTTCTTGGAGCCACTTGTGATGCTCAATATTATCTAGGGTTGTTGTGGGACCTCGACTCTATTCTCTTTAACAATCCAACAGCTTGTGAGGTGAGGCATTAAATTGCAAGTCCAAAGTCCGTGCCAATAAGTTTAGAACTTGCCCTGAATATTTGTCTAGGCAAAATTCTAAGTGTATTCAGCTTGAGAAATGATTGTAGGATTTCCTTGATCAAATTTGAAACTTGAAAGTTTCGTAGCCTACCAATATGATATCCCTAGTTAACCCCTTTGAGCCGAAGCCCTTTTTCTTTCAATAACCACGTTACAAGCCTTTATCCGTTCTATAATGACCATCTCTTGGCACCCGATCTTTCCTTGGCATTCTTGATATACAAGTAGAAAAATCATAAGTTTGGGGGAGAGACGAGGAATGTGAAAGTGATAAAAGGTACAAGAATAAAAAGAAATGAAGAAAAGGGAAGGCAAATAAAAAGAAAGAAAAACCAAAATGTAAAAAACGAAAGTGAATAAGATAGAAAAGTGAAGAGATTCAATGAAAGTAATGATGAAAGGCATGGAATGATTAGAAAACAAGAAAAATGATCGTCATGAGCAAGAAAGAGTGACAGTGTGTCCCTCTAGTTCCCCTAAGGAAGAAAAAATGACTCAAAGTGTCAAGAACGTATGAGCTGAAATGAGAAAATGGAGTATTTAAGGAAAGATGAAACCATCATATGCCAATAAGTCCTACCTTGATCCAAAAGCCTTCATTACATTCCCGCAGAATCCCTATATGATTTCGAGTTGAGTGAGCTTACTTAGTGGTGATTTACATAAGGGGCAATCATATGGTACTTAGAGCCGGACTTGTGACATTCCCTCGAGAGATATAAGCGTACTTTTTCACAATCTTTGTTTTGAGTTGTGACGACCCGACCCTTCGTCTCGTTAGTTACTACCCCGTTCTTCCCATTTCCTGCCTTTTTATGTTTCATTATTGGTATTGGGTGCGTTAAAATTTATTTGGAGTGATTTTGATAAGAAATGAGAAATTAGTCTCTTTAAGGAAGAACTAGTTTGAAATAGTCAACCGGACGTTGAGTTGTGAGTTAGAGAGATCGGAATTGAATTTCGATAATTCGGTTAGCTCCGGGTGATGATTTAAGGCTTAGGAGCGCAATTGGAAGTAATTTTGGAGGTCCGGTGAAGAAGTTAGCATATTTTGGTGAAGTTAGTATTATGGCGAATTCCGGTTAATAGGTGAGATTTTGATCCGAGGGTAGGAATGGAAATCTGAGAGTTTCTGTAGCTTCATTGGGTGATTTTGGATATGTGTGCAAATTTTCAGGTCTTTCGGACATCGTTTGGTCGGGTTTTTAATCAAATGCGCATTTCGAAAGTTTTGAAGAAACTTATGCTTGAATCCGATGTAATTTGATGGTTTTAGTGTTGTTGGATGTATTTTTGTGATTGGAACAAGTTTGAATAACGTTATAGGATGTATTGGTATTTTTGGTTGAGGTCCCGGGGGCCTCAGGGTAATTTCGGATGGCGAACGGGAATTTTTGAGTTGAAAAATGCAGCAGAAAAATTGCAGAGAACTTTTGTTCTATGCGATCGCAGAGGGTTTCATGCGATCGCATAGAAGGAATTATGAGGGCTGTTTGGTTGTGCTCTGCAATCGCATAGGGAGTGTTGCGATCGCATAGAGTAATTTGAGACCCTGGAAATTTGTTCTATGCGATCGCAGGAGGCTTATGCGATCGCATAGGGTTAGCTACAGTACTCAGGATTTTTGTTCTATGCAATCGCATAGAGTTAGCTACAGTGTGTGGGAATTTTGTTCTATGCGATCGCAGAGGGTTTCATGCGATCGCATAGAAGGAATTATGAGGGCTGTTTGGTTGTGCTCTGCAATCGCATAGGGAGTGTTGCGATCGCATAGAGTAATTTGAGACCCTGGAAATTTGTTCTATGCGATCGCAGGAGGCTTATGCGATCGCATAGGGTTAAATTTGGAGCCGGAATTTCGTTCTATGTGATAGCAATGCTCTAATGCGATCGCATAGGGTTAGCTACAGTACCCAGGATTTTTGTTCTATGCAATCGCATAGAGTTAGCTACAGTGTGTGGGAATTTTGTTCTATGCGATCGCAAGATCTCTAATGCAATCGCATAGTGTTAGCTACAGTACCCGGACAGAATGTTAAAAAAAATTCATCCGCGAACCCAACCCATATTTCCACCATTTTTGGTCATTCTTGAGAGCTTTTGGACGGGAATTGAAGGTGTTTTGATGGGAAGCGATTGGAGGTAAGTCCTATGAACTAAATACATGATTTTATTGTGAAATCATCCTTGAAATTCAAGAAAATATAGCCAAATTATAAGAAATTAGGGCTTGAGATTGAAATTCTAAATTTGGGATTTGAAGGGCCATTTGTGGTCCGATTTGGGTGTTCGTGGTATGTACGGACTCGTGGAGAGATAAGGAATTCGTTGATGTTAATTTTATAATTTTTTTGAGACATGGGCCTGGGGCTCGGGTTTTGCAAATTTCGTGAATTTCGATATTTTTCGATTGTTTTCGATTGGGTATTGTCCCATTTCCATATTGTGATGTATTCGCTCTAATTTTGGATATATTTGACGCGCGTGAAGGCCGGTTTGAGGGGAAAAGGCATCGAGAGCTAGAGATTTCACCGGTTCGAGGTGAGTAATACTTGTAAATGATATCCTGAGGGTTTGAAACCCCGAATTTGCATATCATAGTGTCGTATTGAGATGACTTGCATGCCGGATATAAGCGTGGGGTAGAGCACCGTTGGGGATTGTGACTTGGTCCGTCCCGGTTGTTGATTTTACTGTGTATTTGACTGAAATTACTTGTTATCATCATAATTTGTGCTGATTGCCATGTTTGGGGCCTTGTGCCGACTTGTAAAATCCTTCGAGGATTGATATTGCTACATAGCATGATATTGCATATNACAATGACACTGTAATATATACTTGAAACAGTGGTAACAATGACATTGTATGTTATACTTGAAACAGTGGTAACAATGACACTGTAATATATACTTGGAACAGTGGTAACAATGGCATTGTGTGATATAAATTGGTCAGGTCAGATAACAATGACTGACCAAGATATTGCGCTTGGGCTGTAGGAGCCCCTCCCGGAGTCTGTACACACCCCTAGTGAGCGCCGTCGACGATAAATAAATATGGATGGCTCTGACTGCACGCCGTAGTGGGTAATAGAATGTACCATCATATGCATTGTATTGCATTCATGCATTTGTTCATTATTTGTTGTTGTTGTGATATTTCTTGAGATATTTATCTACTGTGCTGGTGCTATCTGACCATTAACTGTTGGGGGCCCGAGTGGCTGACCCGGAACAAGGATATTGCCCGAGGGGCGGATTTTTATGCATACTGTCACAAATTGTTTTGAAATATATTCGCGACCATTGAAAAGATCATTTCTAAAAGAATTTTTAAACTGAGCTGGATATTTTCTAAAAGGATTTTTCCCGGACTTACTAATTCTTTCAAAAAAGTTATGATGTCCCGTATTGCATGCTGGTGTGCTTTTACGTGATTTCTTGCCACTCAGTTATTATTTACTCTTATTACCACTGAGTTGGAAGTACTCACTTTACTTCCTGCACCTCGTGTGCAGATGCAGGTACCTGACCATCCGGTAGCGGGTTTTGAGCTGACTGAAGATTTGTTATCATAGCTGAGCCAGGTGACCGCTAGCGTCCGCGGCACCGGATCTTCTCCCTTATTTTATGTTGTTCATATTACTTTCAGACTTTGTTCATATTTCCGGACTTGTAGTACTTTAGTGAACTCTGTAGTAGCTCATGACTAGTGACACCCTGATATCGGGCTGTGACGGGATGGTTCCCAGTTGTTATCGTTGTTTTCTGCACTTTTGATTATGCTAATCATGTTTTAGATTTATAAATGTTAAATAAATATTAAAAAGGAAGAATTTGTTTTGTTGGCTGGCCTTGTCTTCACGAGAGGCGCCATCACGACCGGGTTTGGGATTTGGGTCGTGACAAGTTGGTATCAGAGCCTAGGTTACTAGATCTTACGAGTCATGAGCAGGTTTAGTAGAGTCTCGCGGATCGGTACGGAGACGTCTGTATTTATCCTCGAGAGGCTACAGAACCTTTAGGAAAACTTCACATTCTTGAATTCTTATCGTGCGTCTTTGATTCATCTTGAAAAGAAAACTCTTGAAATTCCTTTCACGTGTTCGAACGAGTGCATGATCGTTCAGAATTTGATGTGCCTTGAGGGCTTGTAAATCCCTAATCAAGGGGCGAGATGTAATCTCTGTGAGTTTGATGTTGGGCCAATTTGGAGGACTTGAGGTCGGATCTTTGCCTATGACTTGGTAATGATGAAGAACTATGCTGGATAATAAATGAATTGTTAAGTGTTTGATTCCTATTGTGATTTGATGTGTAGCCGAGATATGGGCGCGCGAAGAATATTTTTCGTATTCCTAGTTGGGAAGTGTAGTACATTACGTGTGGTGGTATGAGTTCAGACTCAGGAAGACTTAATGGATGTGTTATGTGTATGGCAGTAGAAGGTATACAAAAATATTAACTAAAGGCAAAGGTAGTGGGTAATTAGCTTATGAGGGGAAATCTATTTGTCATACTAGTTAGATAAGTCTGGGAGCTGAGATCGCTTCTGTAAATGCATTATAACGAAATCTATGTTGAGGAGCACACCTTGAGGTCGAAAACATTAAGGAAAGAAAATGTTCTTACTTGGTTGAATAGCCCAATA
>MU665595.1:28186-40187 GCA_026770625.1 Nicotiana glauca
TATTATTTCACTTGTATTTTTGGAGTGAAATAAAATATTGGTTGTGTCCGAGGAGTAGGCAAAATTAGCCGAACCTCGTTAATTCTGGTGTTCCTTTTATTATTGCTTTATTGTCTTATTTATTATTTGGTGGCTATCATAATTTTTGGTATAGTAGTTGTGACTTATTCACACTATATACATTTGGCTTCCGCAACAGAGACAACTTCAGCCAAGCACACAAAGTGAACAAATTTGAGGTATTATCACTTTTAGCCCGCGCCAAAAACTATTGACATTTAGTAGCCGAAAAAGTGTATAAAATTTTTATACTTTTAGTATATACAATACAGAATGTGTATATATATACAAGAAATATATATTTTTTCGGCTATTATTTTGATAAAGGCTATACTGTCATTTTCCTAACAAATTTTACAACTACATGATAAAGACTAGATAGCCTTAATTTCTTAGAACAAAACAATCTTAAGCATAGGCATCAAGATTTAGAAGGAGATAGTCTTAAACAATCTCATTTCCTGCCTTGATTGCCTCTTCTTTGAGCTTGAAATCTCATATAGCAAGTTATGTTACTCTCTTTCCAACACTCTCCACAATCTTAAATATCCAAGAAAATGAGGAGGAAAGAAAAAAAAAAATGTCATACCTTTGCAACAAATTGACTTGCCCGACAACGCTTGACATTTGTTTTCTTGATTTCCATTGCTATCACTGAAATATGAAAACTTTATTTCGAGCAGGAAGTTTGATTTTTTTAATACTGAGTTGGATTTTCTTGAGGTGTGTTTAGTAGACAACATTATGAAGAAAACTCTAACTCTGGTTTTTATTTCATTTGTTTGAGAATCTAGCAATTTTAAGGTATCGTTGAATTAACTTAACGAGGAGACATATTGTGCTCACTGCAATCCAGAAGAAAGCAAAGGAGAAACGATGAAAAATTATGTACCTTCAATAGCAGTTTCTCTTAAGGGGTTCAATTGTTGAAACTGCTTCTTTTCTAGGCTTTTCTGCAACTTTCTATGTAGTGACAGGGCATAAGTTTAACCAAAAATTTAAAAAAACATATAGATTGATCAAATCCAAATTCAGTTAGGTACAACAGAGATTGTTTAAACATCATATATATATACTACTACAGGATAAGCTGCACAATGCCCAAAATAAGGCCAACAATATGTACACATGCCTTACCCCTACTTTCAAAAAGGCAGAGAGATCGTTTCCGAAAGTGTCTCGGCGTAGACCCAAAATGAGGCCAACACTAGCTGAAATCTGCAATAAATCAAGAAAAGTAAATACGTAGTTGATCCACTTGAGAATTAAAAAAAAAGGGATAATGCATAAAATCCTCCCCGACCTATGACCATATTACCAACAAAATGGTGTAGTAGAAAAGAGGAATAGAACACTACTGGACATGATAAGGTCCATGATGGCGCAGTCAAATTTACCTATCTCCTTTTGCTGAGATGCGTAGTTGACTGCAACCTATATATTGAACAAAATGCCTTCTAAATCAGTTTCTTCCACTCTTTATGAGCTATGGACTGGTCATAAACCAAACTTAAAGGATTTACGATCTTGGAGTTGTGTTGCATATCTAAAAGATTCTTTTAGCAAGTTTGATAAATTAGGTCCAAAGGCAAGAAATGTATCTTTATAAGATATTAAGAACACTCCAAGGGGTATGTGTTCATTAGTGAATTAGAGGATGGAAGTGTTACTGAGATTGAATCACGAGATGTCACATTTCTGGAAAATGATTTTCCAAAGAAGGGTGAGGTAAAGAATGGAGAACCTTTTTTTGAAATGTTGAACTCAGATAGTCAGCAAGTGTCTTCTAACACAATTGATAGTCAAATTGATCAAGATCTTATTCTTGATCCGAGTGGGAGTAGGAACTCTCAATCCCAAAATTCTTTTGACGAACCTGAATTTCAACTACGAAAGAGTGCTAGGAAAAATATACCAAAACGTATTGAAGATTATGTTTTTTTGGTATCTCCCATAGAAATGGATGAGCCAAAGTCTGTGACTGAGGCTTTATCGAGCCCCGGAAAAGATGATTGGATCAAAGCAATAAAAGAAGAATTAAAGTCCATGAAAACCAACAAAGTCTAGGATCTAGTTGACCTTCTGCATAGGCATAGAGCCATTGGGAACAAATGGGTTATCAAAGTTAAACGCAAAGCGGATGGGTCAATAGAAAGGTACAAGGCACGATTGGTGGCAAAAGGCTTTACTTAAGAAGCTGGAATATATTGTGAGGAAACATTTTCACCAGTTGTGAAGTTTACCTCAATTCACTTACTTTTGCCTATTGTTGCACGTTTGGATTTGGAATAACATCAAATGGACGTGAAGACATCTCTTCTCATTGGATAACAAAACGAATAAATCTACATGGAACAACCTGTAAGCTTCATCATTAAAGGCCAAGAAAAGAAGGTTAGTAATTTTAAAAAATCTATTTATAGCTTGAAGCAATCTAATCTTCAAGGCAATGGTATTTGAGATTTCACAAGGAGGTGATCTTGTATGATTTCACCATGATCAATGAAGACCATTGCATTTATGTGAAGAAGTCCAATGAGATGTTTGTAATTATTTCTCTTTACGTGGATAATATTTTATTGGCCTGAAAATATAAAGTATTTGAAAACTATCAAGTCATGGCTTTCAAAGTCATTTGATATGAAAGATATGGTTGAGGCAGACTATATACTTGGAGTTAAGATTGAAAGAGACCGTTCCAAAAAATTATTGAGTCTATCTCAAGAAAATTATATAAAGAAAATTTTGGAGCGTTTTCGCATGAATAGTTGCAAATCCGTGGATACTCCTATAGCAAGAGGTGAAACGTTAAGCCTTGAAATGTGTCCTAAGACTGAAAATGAAAAGGAAGACATGTCTCGAGTTCCATATTCAAGTGATGTCAGAATCTTGATGTATGCTATGATGTGTACTCGTCCAGACCTTTGTTATGATATAGGTCTAGTTAGCATGTATCAATCCAATCCTGAAAGAGACCATTAGAAAGTTGTAAAGAGAATTTTAAGATACCTGAAGTGAACTGTAGATTATCCACTATGTTATAGTAGAAATGATTTATACCTGAAAGTATATACAGATGCTGATTGGGCTGTGATCGGAATGATAGAAAATTATTATTCGGTTATGCTTTCTTACTTAATGGTGGTGCTATTTCATGAAAAAGTAAGAAACAAACTTGTAATTCCCTTTCAACGATGGAATATGAGTTCATGCATGTGCGTTTGCGGTACAAGAAGTTGTTTGGTTGAAGAGATTCTTTGAACATTTGGATATTATAAAGAACTCTCAGGGTCCCGTGACTCTATATTGTGATAGTCAAGCGGCTATCACATACACAAAAGATCCTAAGAATCACAACAAGACCAAACACATCGACATCAAGTATAACTTTATCAGAGACATGGTAGCAAGTGGAGAGATAAATTTACAGTACATTCCTACGCGAAATATGATAGTTGATCCATTTACAAAGGTGGTATCTAGAGACTTGTTTGAGAAACATGTTATGGCTTTAGGTTTGCGAAGGATTTGATCATATTTATGTATTGCAAAATGACTTTAGTATTATAATATGCTCATCAATACTAGAGTCTTGAATTTATGCTTATATCTCGTATGCATGTGATGATATTTTTGTTGATAAAGTGTGTCGAACAAGTCGCGAGATTGGCTCTCTCACACGAGCAATCGCCTCTTACGTTAGTGAAGAGATGAGACCTTATAGAACCTTGGATAATGCGAGGTTATATTTACTTGTAGAGGTCGATCTTGACAACTAGTCAAACTTACAAATTTAACTATTCAATTATGACTTATTTTGTACGCCAGATACGAGTTTCTCTAAGAAGATAGATTGAGGATTATTAAAGTAAGAAACTCGAGTTAGACATTTGGAGGTGTTTAGACCAAGATTTGTACGGTTTGAATGATTAAAAGAATAAGACACATGCGCCAATATACACTGAGAACACCGTAACATGTGTTTCATACCACGTATGCTATCGACCATGGGATAATGGAATAAATCCATGGTTCTTCATTGTGTGAGATCCTAAAGAAGTTATATTAACTTTTATTAAAATACCCTTTGACCTTTTACTTTCTCTTGAAGTACCAATCAGTGTTGCTACTTTAGCATGTTACTAATAGCCATTAGTGATTCGGTAATCCAGTGTGTGTCTAGGAAAGCAGTTAATTTGGAATGGAAAGATTCGAGTAGAAAGGGAAGACAAATAAATGATTTTTTTTGTAATATAACTTGTATTCATTGGTCGACTAATACACTTACCATGAGGGTATCAAATGTAATTATGAATACCAAGTTAAAAATGAACTCGAGTTCACCTCTTTCAAGGATGAGGGATCAGATAAATAGCTACTAGAATAGCAAATGATGTCTGTGGTATTGCGAGTAATAAAATTCTCATATTAGTAGTAAATCCCTTCTGCATGTGATTGGATTTCTATATAGAGTTATTAAAAATCCTAAAGGGTTTAAGAATATTATGGCTCTTAATGCTCGCAGGTCGCACGGACTATTTGCCAGTATGAATTATGTGTGTTGGTTTCATGATAGTTATTAGTTTGGATCTAGTCCACCTGTATGAAGTGGGCGATGTTGGATATTAGGTTTGGATATGGGTCGCCCATGTGGACTGTCCCGATCCATTTTAGAAAAGATTAAACTTAAGGAGGTTACTAACGGAGGTTTTATTACTCCTAAAAACTACCGCGCATTATTTGAGAGATCTGAGAACGTGGAGTGGTGGTTTTTATCGGTAGTTTTTTCCTCTATTCCTCTTTTATATATCTGTCCTACAGAAGAACTCTCAAGAAGTGAAAAACTTCCTCTTCTTCTCCCAACAAAAGACACGTATGAAGAAGGAAGTCTTTAGTTTGTCAAATAAACTTTGTTTCCTGGTGATTCAAAGTAGATTTGGGGCAATTATCTCGGTAACAACTACAATAATTTTCGGTGCGTATAACAAGGTACACACAATTTCTTGTTCTTGCTCCTAAATTCAATTTACACTTCTCTTATCCCTATAGTCTTTCTCCGTCCAGTATTTTTCCAAATCATGATTCAAGACCTGAACTGAAAGAAGACTCTACAAATAAAGCTTTCCGACTCGGCCTTGATAAGCTTGTAACCTTTGGATTTTTGGGACCTAACGAGTCAGGACAGCCTATACCGAAGGAGGCCGGGTTCTCATAATTCTCCGAAATGTGAACCTAAGTTCCATGTTTAACATAATTTAAGTGGAAAATGTTGTAGTTGACGTACACAGATGATATCTCAGGGGCGGAAAATTATGTTAGATGTTTGCTTTCTCTTAATTTCAGTCTCAAATTAACAAGGATGTCTTGAATTTGACAATTGCTTAGGCAACTGCAACAAAAAGCACAGACACAGGATGTGAGTTGTGACGTATCCAGCCTATACAAAAAACTGTAAGCGTAAGACTAAGCCTACCAAGGTGAATTAAAAGATGATACTTCCTGTTCAAAAGCTGATTTGATCAGTATATTCAAAGGTTTTGATAGGCGCAAGGCTTTTGAAACAGGCAATTGTAAAGCTAGGTGAGGGTCAGTGCTATATGACAGACATCAAGGATGTGATTTCGTTGGAAGATGAAGGCTCGTTTTTTAAATATGACATCTCGAACATTTGATCACTTATTGCTTATAGGAAAGCCCGGATAAAGGAAGACTATATTTAATAGGCATTGTTTAGCATCAAGAAAGACAGCATTTGGAAGGCAAACCAGATTAGCCTCAGTCATCTAACTTCTTTTACTAACTCCACATGAATTGGATCAGTAAGTTTGTTCCACTCAGTGTATCCTTATCAAAGCAAAAGCTCCAGACACTAAAAGGGCAGCCCGGGCACTAAGCTCCCGCTATACGGCGGGTTCGTGGAAGGGCCGGACATTAAGATTCTATTGTACGCAGCCTTACTCGCATTTCTGCGAGAGGCTGTTTTCACAGCTCGAACCTGATCACATGACAACTTTACTAGATACGCCAAGGCTCCCCTTCACAACCCAGATAGCTCTATCTCCACACTTCAATACATTATGCATAACAAAGAATTATACATAGATTTCATCAAACTCTTTCAGCTCCTAAAATATAGAAACTAATTAAGTGCTCCTTCAAAGTAGAAGAAATTTAATTAGTGAGGCTTAGACCTGTCAACTAGCAGAAATGTTATTTTATTTTTGTAGGAGAAATGAGTAGATAATATTGACAAGGAAGAAGACGGAAACAAGAACTACTTATCAAAAAATATTGGCAAGCCACTGCCTTGAAAGCGATTTCGGCCCGACTGCGTGCAAATTGTTAAGATCGGTCGCTCTCCAAGGTTCCACAACACCTCCAAATACGTGCACTTGTGGCTGGAAGTTTAGAGTTTGCACAAAACAGTTGCCAAAAAAAAAAGAGAAGATGAAAGTATTTTCTGTGTTGGATAATTCACCAAGAATACTGCCTTTTATACGCAAAGATGTTGAACAGTTACAGATGAAGGAATTAATTTGTAGCTATTACATAAATTAGAATAGAGCTGTTACAAAATTAAGCACAGATGTTACAAGAATTAAACAAGTTGTTACAAGAATTAAACACAGCTGTTACAGAAATTAAAGCATGGCAGTTTTAAGAAAATAAATGGAACATTACAAAATTCAATTCAAAAGAGAATGAATTTTTACATATTCTAGTAAGCTAAAAAATGAAGAAATAATTTTAGCAAAACCAGATTTGGAATAAGCCTTACGTATATCTCGCGCTCAGGGGGCAAATCGACCTGTTTTTCCTTCAGGACCAATTTCTCATGTGCGCGAGACCACTCCCTTTTACTAGCTCTTTACAAGCCCAACAAAGAGCAATTCAATATAAGGAGAAGGAAAAGACTTTCTACCACCAATGAGGTACGCTTTGTCTTTCACAAAAGACAAAGAAGTAAAGAAAGAAAAGGGACCACAAAGAAATCTTTGGCTTTGCATTACCAAGATTTAATAATACCAACAATCCCCCACTAATGCACTTAAGTGTCAATATCTTTCGATTTGAATTGACGCGTAGTGAAATGAGGCAACAACTAACATCCACAAAGTAAAGTACTCTTGAACTGAATGAACATTAGTTGAGACCCCCACAACACATACTATATCCTTTGCAAACCCTACGATACTAACAAAGTACTTTTATGGTCATGCACATTCCTTGGGTTTTCATGAATGCTCTAGAAAGACATCCCAAGTTTTTCATAAAAGGCGACCTGACGAGCTCTAAGCGTGTATGATTTTTCTGCTCGTACTCTGTCAAATTATAGTAAAATTTAAGATATCGTCCCACAGAGATTGGAACCACCTAGGCTACAAATTTGTATTGTCTTTGTCACTATTTGAGAGAATTAAATTGATGAAAAGGGTTGCTCGTAAAGATGTAAAATAAAAGCAATAAATATTTTTGTGTTTTTGAAATATAAAAATAGAGATTGGGATACTTTGAATCAACAAGATAAAACTATTATAATAAAGTCAAAATTTTATTATTTATTACTCTGTTTAATGAAATGATCGCTTATTTCTAATTCAACCAAATTACATACAAGTATCCAATTAATAACACCTCTTTCGATTAGTGTAGTTAATTGGTTAACAGTTAAATAGAGACCTTATTTGAAGAATGACCACTTATTTCTAAGACAATCACTCCACATAACAATAATACATAAATAGCACTGCTCACGCTTAGTGTTATCAATTTACTGACGGTTAGTGACATTAAACAATAATTGACTAATAACACCTCTTTCGATTAGTGTAGTTAACCAATTAAAGTAATGGCTTCAAACAAGAATTATCTTAGTTGAGTACACCAAGTGAGAAAAAGCCTCTTTCGATTAGCCTTTGTTAAATCAATAAACTTGTTTAAATCTTTCTCTTCTCCCGAATAAGAAATAAAATAACAAGATAAAGATTTTGGTAAGTGAATATAATTATATCGATATAATCAATATCAAATACTTTGGTGTATAAAGATAATAAAGAGAAAATCTCAACATAAGATGATAATAAAATTAAGATAATTATTATAACACTTTTATAGCTTCATCTAGTATCCCAACCAAAGAAAATTACTCCATTATGGAGAAAAGATAAAGAAGAAACATACTATTCTACAATAAAAGAAATAACTTTTAAAACTAAAACAAGATAAAAGAAGAAACATACTATTCTACAATAAAAGAAATTACTTTTAAAACTAAAACAAGCCAATATAGAGTTGGTGTTCTCTGAGCAAGAATTGGTTCTCTTTTCAATGGAAATTTACGCCCTTTTTATAGGGACAAGCACAAGCAAATATTCCAAGGATGTCATCCTTGGCCTGGGATGTGATCTGGGATGTCATCCTTCATCTAAGTTGCTCTATTTTCTCCAGTTGTTTCTCCCACGGATTTCATACTTGGCTCTCTTTCTTTGCCTTTGTATTCTTCTTTCTGTTCTTTTTCTTTTCCTGCGGTATTTATTATATTTATACAAATATTGAACAAAAAGTAATATATTTAGAAATAAAATATTATTTATTTAATATTATATATACTTAAAACATACATAATTTATACTTATCACGACCGTACCTTTACACTCATGTAGGTAATTCCATCAAGTCTATCTACACATAGACCACCTTAAGTCTTTGGAATCATTAAGAGCAAAATAAGCTCAACCTTATAAAGTACTACCACATGCCATCGTGATAGGAAATATAGTGCATATTGAGGTCTCATATGGCTTCGTTTGACCACAAACGGGTATCCACCATACTTCCTCAATCCATGGGCTTTAGCCCCATCCCACTCGATGTTTCAAGGATAACTCTCCTTGCCAAACCCTTGGTTAAAGGATTCGCCAAATTTATTTCGGATCTTACATATTCCAAGGAAATAACGCCATATTTTAACAATTATTTTACGACACCATGTCTAATGCGGATATGTCTTCTTTTTCCATTGTACACAATATTTTTGGCAATTTCAATTGCCACTTGTGAGTCACAATGTAGAGAAACTGGTGAAGTCTTCCCCATAAAGGCACGTCTGCCAATAAGTATCTCAACCACTCGACTTTTTTTCCTGCCAACTTAAGAGCATTGAATTCAGAATCCATAACAGATCGTGCTATACAAGTTTATTTTGAAGACTTCCATGAAATAGCACTTGCACCCAAGGTAAACACAAACCACTAGTTGGAGCTAACTTCATCATTGTCAGCAACCCAGTTTACCTTATAAAATTCTTCTAAAACAGTAGTAAATTTATTTAAATGCAAACATCAATCCATAGTACCTCTCAAATACCTTAGCAAATTATGAAGAGCTTTCCAGTGTTCACTACTTGGGTTGAGAAATACTAGATTCCTTATTCTTTCTCAAGTGTATTCTAGGATCATAAGAAGTTCTCACAGGTGCTACATCAAAATAATTAAACCTTTTCAGCATTTTCTCAATATAATGAGACTGAGATAATGAAAAACCATTAGATGTTCTTTTGATTTTAATCCCTAAATCACATCTGCTTCTCCAAGATCTTTCATTTCAAATTTAGAAGGCAAAAATTCTTAGTCTCATTGACAACATTCACATTAGGGCCAAAGATTAACATGTCATCCACATACAGACATATAATAACTCAATCTGATCCTATCATCTTGGAATAAACACAAGTATCAGATGCAATAGCAACAAAATCATTGCTCACTAATGTGCTATTAAACTTTTCATACCATTGCTTAGGTGCCTGCTTTAGACCATACAAAGGCTTTCTCAATTTACATACTTTATTCTCATATCCTTAGATCACAAATCCCTCAGGTTAAGGCATATAGATTTTTTTCTCTAAATCACCATTTAGGAAAACCATTTTAACATCCATTTGATGTATCACTAAATTATGAATAGCAGCTAAAGCAACAAGAGTTCTAATAGTCGCTATCTTAGTCACTTGAGAATAAGTGTCAAAGTAATCAATGCTTATCTTTTGGTTAAAACCCCTAATAATAAGTCTAGCCTTATATTTCTATATTGTACCATCAGGTTTCAATTTCTTCTTAAATATCCACTTCCTACTTATGGGTTTACATCCTTTAGGCAAAAACCAGACAAGTTCCAAGTGTGATTAGAAACTATAGAGTCTAATTCACTTTTAATGGCCTCTTTCTAAAAACTAGCATCTATTGACCTTATTGCTTCATTATAAATCTTAGGCTCTTCTTCTATTAAATAGAAAGACACTAATTCATCATTCAAAACATCAAGATCAATATTTTCAGTCAAGAAAGTAGTGATAAAGTCAGGACCAAAGCTAGTTTCAATTCTACGCATCTTACTCCTTCTAAGTTTATTTTCATGCTCATTAGCAGTAACACTAGAAGAAGGCAAAAAATGAAAATTAACAAATATAGATGTAGAAGCATTATTAGTCACATTACTAGGCACATTATTTTTCAATGGAAAAACACGCACAAAAAATTCTGCATCTCTAGATTCACAAATAGAACTATCAGACAAAGACATAAATCTATACGCAATATTATTTTGAGCATAAACAATGAAAATAGTATCAAAAGTCTTGGGTCCAACAGTAACTTGTTTAAAATTAGGTATACCAACTTTATCCAAACACCCCCAAACTGTCAGAATTTTCAAGTTAGGGGCAAACCCTTTCCATAACTCATGCGTGGTTTTATCTAACTTCTTATGAGGGACTTTATTAAGAACATAGCATGCAGATAAAATAGCTTCCCCCACATATTATCAGATAAACCCGAACACAAAAGCATAAAATTCATCATTTCCTCAAGAGTTCTATCTTTCTTTCGGCTACACCATTTTGTTGGGGAGTGTAGGGAGCACTAACCTCATGTATGATACCATTTTTCTTACAAAATGCTTCTAGAGTATTAATATTATATTCACCACCCCTATCAGACCAAAGTCTCTTGATTTTCTATCTAATTGATTCTCTACTTCTGCCTTGTATTTCAAAAATATGCTTTCAGCCTCATCTTTTGGCTTAAGAAGATACACCTTAGTGTGTCTAGAAAAGTCATCTACAAAGGTGATGTATTATTTATTTCCACCCTTACTAACAATGTTCATGAAATCTGCTAAGTCTGAATGCACTAATTCAAGCAATTCTGTCTTTCTGCTAGTTACATTCTTAAAGGGTTTTTTGGTATGTTTTGCTTCTACACAAATAGGACACTTAGAAAAATTGTCAACATAACTACATGAATTAATACTATTTTTCTAAGTCTTTTGATAGAAGCAATAGTAACGTGACCTAGTCTACCATGTCATAGGTTAATAGACTCATCAATAAGCAGAATTGAAAGTACTAGCATTATTAGTGATCTCTTGAGTGATGTTCAATACAAATAAACCCCCACTAAGGTAACCCTTCCTAATAAAGTCACCCACGAGAAATGACAACTTTATCAGATTCAAAAATAAGTTTAAGACCTGCTTTGTTGAGAAGCGCACCAGAAACTAAGTTCCTTCGAAGGGAGGGTACATACAGAACATTGTTCAAAGCTAAGGTTTTTCCAGAAGTTAACTTAGGGAGAATTCTTCCTTTACCCATAACTCCAGCTAGGGGTGTCAATTTGAGCCCAAACCCATCTAACCCGCCAAGAGATTAATGGGTTGGGTTACAAATATTTTAGCTCATGGGTCAATTTGGGCTAAGCGCAAGTTAACCCATTATATTTTATAGCCCATTCTGACCCATTAACCAGCCCAAATACAACCCATGAAACTACTCAAACAAAAAGGTATATCAACCCAACTTATATAGAAATTTATTTAGTTGCCCCAATTTTACATTTTTTTAGTATTTTCAATTTTGTGTTCTTTTGTTTTTCTGCACCATCCA
>MU665598.1:0-11151 GCA_026770625.1 Nicotiana glauca
GGGGGGGGGGGGGGGGTTCAGTGAATATCATGGGCAGAATGTTTTCCTAATAGTTTAAGTGTTCTTGAGAGTTGTAAAAGGGTTGGAGCTTGCATATAAATTCTAGGAGTTTGGACAGAGTTGGGGGTCTTCTTTTGCTTGGTGAATTAAGTTAAAAGAAAAAAGAAGAAGTCTGAAAAATCAGTTTTTGAGAGTCCAGTTAAGAAAGAAAAGAAAATACTTTGGAAATCACTAATTATACACTGAGAATATACATACAGATGTTAAGTTTACTGTTCCATTGGGTGTTGTAGAATAATCCTGAGTTCTAGTTGATTCATTCACATCTTTTGGTCCAAAATCTAGCTACTGGAATTTGAGTAGTGTTTTCTAGCTGATTTTCAAAGTATTTTGAGGTTCAGTTGAGGCTTTCCAGGATTAGTTTGGGGTGTGGTGTTACTGTGGTGTTACTGGGTCTCATTTTGGTCTTGATTGGGTGTTGTACTGGTTGTCTGTTATTGTTCCATTGTTGTTGTTGTTGTTATTGCTGTATTGTTGCTAGGGTTACTGGTATCTGCTGCTGCTGACTTACTCTGCTCCTTCATTGTATCTCATTTCCATGTACACTTTCATAGCCTTTAATGATCTGGAATATGATTCACATGTATGAACAATTTAGGAATCAATGAAGAGATGCTGTTATCTGTTCATCTAAGTCTACTTAGAACCGTTGTTAGCTTTAATATTTAGTTTAGTCATTTATGTTTAATGGTATCTCGAACAACCGTGTGAACTGTTTGATGTATATTGGGAACTATAATTGGACTATTTCGACATTGTTTTTTTTTAATGGTGGATTATGAAATGATTCTACACCTGCCTACGAGCAGGGGACTCCAGTAGTTAGTAGTTCTATTTTGTTAAGTTGTGTAGCGTAGTCTAATCTGTTTTCAACAGTTGTGGAGAAATAGGTTCACATAGTTTTCCAGCATGCTATTTCAATGTTTCCAGTTATGAGATCGCGAGTCATGTGAGTGAATGATGCTAATTTGAATAATGTCGATAAATAACATTAGGTCCCAAATGTTAGTGATTAATGTTGGTTTTAATTGCAATAGTTGTAAAAACAAGTTCCAAATGGTTCTGAATTTCATGTAGTTAATTCCGATAGTCTAGTTCATCTAATAATGTTAATTTGAAATAGCTTGAGAATGGTTAGTTTGGTTCGCTGTCAAATTCAGTTTTCTCTTTTAATTGTCAACTTTAGTAATATGTATCAATAAATAAAGGAACAAAAAAAACTGATCATGAGATGAAAAATGCAAGCGGACGTCAAATAAATTGTTGGCCCATTAGCCCAGGGACTCGACCTTTAGATCTCCAGGCATCCCGTTAAGCTTGTTCGGTTTGGATTGGCCCAAAGGCCCACTCGTCAGCAATTGGGCCTAATTTAAAGATTTTGATATATAGTTCAACGTAGTATAAGCTTGGGCTTTCGAGTTAGGTAGCGGGTGCAAATTAAGAGGTTTTCCCCTTTTGTTTGGATCCGGACTTGAACTTGAAGCTCGAATTTTATATTATTAATTAATTAGGATTTTTACTCCGTTAGGGACAAAGTTAATAGAAAAATGTAGTTGCTTTAGGATTGACCTTTAAATAATAAATGAGACGAGGCTCGCCAAACTAAACACATAAATTACGGGGCCCTCAATAAATGATTATCATAATTACTTAGATTTTGGGACAGGCCGTTTAGCAAATTTCACGGCCTTCCCCAAAATAACAACGCGTTAGTCTCTTTAGGCTCGTATTTAATAACATTACCTCCCTAAACTCGGGTGCACATTTATGTGACCCAAATCCAAATCTCAACGGAGTCGAAATGTGTCAATAATCACGGGTACATTGATGTGACGTGGTTCGAGACGCGTTTTCACGATGTTGCAATTCTCATTAAAAATAACAATAAAAGCGGTTCAAAGTTAAAAGCACATAGGTAAAAACATGTATTAAAAATCAGATAATTTAGCCGAATATAATAGTTGAGCGACCGTGCTAGAACCAAGAAACTCGGGAATGCCTAACACCTTCTCCCGGGTTAACATAATTCCTTATTCGAATTTCTAGTTCGTAGACTGTAATACATAGTAAATTTTTCCTCGATTTGGGATTCAACCGGTGACTTGGGACACCATAAATCTCCCAAGTGGCTACTCTGAATCTTAATAATAAATCTCGTTTTCGATTGTTCTTTGATTGGAAAAACTCCTTCTACGCCCCTGTAGGCGCAGGTAAAAAGGAGGTGTGACAATCATACTCCCACCAGATGTACTGATATCCAAGTCCAAAGGTGGTACCGTAACACTTAGGTTTTATTGGTTTAGTGATACCCCGAAGATTTTTACCAAAACCCTTGCCGGGTTCATACCATGTCCATAACAATATGCTTTAAATCTTATTACTCCACCATTTGTCTTTCTCAATTGCATTGATGCGCTCGATGCGATGGTACGTTTATCCACCCAACTTCCTTCTATTCTCGACGACCAAAATAGTCTGATTGGTGCAAATGGGATTGCTTCCATCCCTGTGGATGATTACTTCCTGATGATTCCATTCAAACTTCACTGCCTGATGTAAAGTGGAAGCTACGGTCTCAACAACATGTATCCACAGTCATCGCAACAGCAGATTGTATGTGGCGGATATGTCCAATACTTGAAATTCAACATCAAACCAAGTCAGGCCCATCTCCAAACATAGGTTGATTTCCCCAATCGTGGCCCTTTGGGACCCATCGAATGCTTTCACATTTATAGTTCTTGCTCGTATCTCATGCAAACCTTTACCCAACATCTTCAAAGTAGTCAATGGACAAATGTCGAGACTCAAACCTACATCTATCAGGAACCTATTAATGAATTTATCCTACTGCAGTGTGATATTTAGTGCCCTGTTGTGACTCAGTCCTTCTGGTGGTAGCTTGTCTTTGCGAAAAGTGATCTTGTGACTTTCCAAAACCTGTCCTACCATATTTTCTATTTCTCTACTAGTGATGTTATTGGGTACATAAGCTTCGTTCAACACTTTTATCAATGCCTTCCAGTGCGTCTCAGAGTTCTGCAGTAGCGATAGAACGGATATCTAAGCAGGGGTTTTGTTGAAAGGATCAACCACATAATACTCTCTTGCTTGCACCTTTTTTCCAAAGATCACCCAGGGATGTTTCAATGATAGGCTGCCTCAGAGCAGGTTCTTTACTTGTTCCTCCCAAATGCTCGGGTGTATAAACCCTACCAGTCCTGGTCATGCCTTGCGCTACACTGATTTCTTCCATTTTCCCCTTTCCTTTTTTCTTCGCTCTACAGCATAGTCCTATTTTATAGCATTTTATTTAAAGGACGATGTGGGTGCTACCATCACAGTGAAGGCTGTGATAACTTCCACCTTAAATCGAGTTGGCATGGTTGAGGGTGTTGTTACTTCAACCTCAAATGGAGTTGGTGCGGCTACTTCGACCTTAATCGGTGACTGAATCTGCACTAAGGTTTAAGAGTGACTGGAGGTGTTTTAGGTTCATCCCCTTCACGAATGGGTCCAATTGATAATTCTGGATCCCATTCTTCATCAATTTCGATCACATTTACAACCCCCCCCCCCTCCGTGATATAGGAGGGGGTTGTTGTGGACATTAGTTGTTGCCTGTTTTGCTTGTATAACCTTAGTGTCAATCAATGTCTGGATCTTATCCTTTAAAGTGCGACATTCATAGATAGTATGACCCTTTATGCCCGAGTGGTAGACACATGTCTTGTTTGGATTGACACACTGAGAGGAGTTTACCATGGGAATATCGGGAATAGGAGTGACATAACCGGCAGCCTTCAGTCTTTCATACAATTGGTCGATGGGTTCAGCAATATGAGTGTATTGTATGGGTGGTCTACGGTCAAAATTTGGTCTGGGTTTTTGATATTTTTGGCGCACTTGTGATAGTGAGTAGTAATATGCAGGTTGGGTGTTACAGGTATGGTAAGTGTCGGCGGTTTGTTGTTATCTATGAGGTGAAAGGTAATACGTGAGTGGTGAGGTTTGGTATGTACGAGGAGATTTCGAACCTTGGGCTATCATTACTGCACCAACTCCTTTCTTCTTAAAGATACCTCCTAACTACAAGGTTTTGTTTTTAGCTTGGAATGCCTCAAAGTTTGTCACCATTCCTCTTTTAATTCCCTCTTCTATTATTTCTCCTAATATGATGATGTCAGAAAATTTATGGCTTTTAATAACCATCAAACCTCTCATAGTATTATGGATCTTGAGCTCCCACGAAGAACTTATTCATCTGTTCTTCTTCCAACACTAGCCTTATCTTTGCAGCTTCTAATCTCCATCGTGTAGCATACTCGCGGAAAGTTTATGTTAGCTTCTGCTTAAGATTTTGAATGTAGAAGACATCTGGCATATTTTCTGGATTGAACCTGAACCGATCTATAAAATTTGATGCCATGCGCACCCAGTTAACCCATTTCTTCATATTTTGACTAATGTACCATGACAGGCGTCTCGAGTGAGGCTGCTCATGAACAGCTTCTTGCCAATTCTTTCGTGTTTACCAACCCCTATGAGCTTTTCACAATATATTCTCAAATGCACCTTTGGATCATATGTTCCATCAAAACGAAGTAAGGGAATTAGAAGTCAGCAAAATATATTCTTATTTATGAAGATTTGCATATAATAGCCCCCGAAAGGTCGATACGTACGATTACAAAATCCCACAAAGGGTTTCTATACAGAAGTAAAAGAGAAAAAGGGTACACATAGTGAAGGTGCAGGCCCTGTTCTAAGCGGTCGACGATCCGCCACGGCGTCAACACTTCCAAAAGCCGTCTTCCCCGAGCATATGGCCTCGAAGAAGATATCTCCCAGTGTGCCTTCGGAAGCCCTGCCCCAGCCTGCCACACTGATGTCTCCAAAACGGGTTAAGCCAAGGAGCAGGGAAGGATGAAAAAATGCCATAGCTCTCCGGAGGTCGAAGACCCTCATTGGCGAAGAGAACCTTAGAGAAGCTGAGGACCGACCGAACCCCGAATCCTCTTGCACGGCTACTTAAAATCCACTTCTTGGATTGTCAAGCCGTTCAAGCTCCCGACTCGGAGTAGAGTTCCACGTCGAGCCGGGGTATGAAGGTGAGCAGAGGTGGATATTTCGAGCCCCCTTTTGACCAGTGGTGCATAATCCAAACGACTACCTACATAAGAGGGACATTGACTCCCCATCCATCGACACTTCGGGCCAACAACAGCAGCAAAGGTCATCATACCGACGATCACAACAGTAGCGGGATAGCACGCTTATGTTCAATGATGGAAGGCCCTGACAGAAGGCCACGACGCAGTCCAAAGGAACCCCTCCAGAAATCCCTGATATCGAAAGCCTCTATCATGATGTTCAAAGGTAAAAGAAGATGATGAGAAGAAAAAGGCAAGCGTGCCAACAGAAGCGTAGGGATGGGAAAAACAATGCCAAAACACCCTCATTTATAAGGGTAAAATGACACAGTAAACGAGGCTCTAGAAGATTGACCGGTGAATGAAATTACTGTATCCTTGAAAAATTAAATCGACGACAGTACTTTTACCTTGAGGAGCAGAAATGACAGAGTACTGAATAGGAATCTATGAGATATGCCATCTAGCACAAAAGATTGCGCCACAAATCGAATCGCCAGCATAATGTCGCCATAAGGAGCTCGAGGAGTCAAGTGTCAAAATCATTTCCCATCACCTTGGCATGGGAAATGCAGAGACTATCTGTATGCAGCAAAATTAGAATACTAGATTTCTCTCTATCATGACATTTCGGAAGCATGCCCCGAGACCCCGAGGGTGGGAGGCCGCGATTGAGTTCTCAGCCTCGGGGCTCGTTGAAGCACGACTCGAAGGAAACAGAGGCTGAAACCAGGACAAAGGGGGAAGCCCTCCAGGCACATGGTTATGTCTGACAAGCCTGGCCTATCTAGAGCCTACAATGAGGCACTGCATCAAGCCATCCCATCTACGTATTTTTGTAACTAATACACATGTACTTATAGCCGAGTTCCCCTCCTACATAAAGGGGACTCACCCTGCCTTGTAAGGGATGGATGTTGCTCCATTTCTCCACAAGTGCAATAATATCTCTCTCTCTCTCTCTCTCCCTCTTTCTCTAAAATTATCTATTCTCATTAGCCCGAGGCCGCCTTAGCATTTTATCATTTTCTTATTTGTTCTTTGCTACTTTGCTCAATATTGGCAACATAGAGCTTTGCTTAGCCATATTTCTGCATGTTATCCCATTCCCGATTACCCTCGATAGCTCGAGCTCAGCTCAAACCTTGGCCCCGAGGCATCTGCAGGCCGACTTTGCATCCGAGAAATAGCCCTCTATTAGTTCGATTATTGCCTCGTTCAACTCGTTTTTTATCATTATACTGCATGTTTTTAACACTAACTGTCTTAACAAACTAGCTCGGGAATAGATCACGTATTTTTAAAATTTTATTTACAAATTTAATTGTTGTTACCATTTTCATGGTAAACATATGTACATGTAATGATAAAAGGGAACGGGAGTGGGATATTAATGTAACAACGAAGATAATAAAAGACATGCTTATCAGAGAAGACTAATTCATATAAACCATGTTCACTTATGTAACAGCCTAAAAATTCCCAACAGGGTCGCCATGTTGTCGCGCCCCTTTTTCTCCTGAAATAAGATTTCGACACGTCACAACCCTTTTGAGGAAGAGTGTTAAAAGAGAGAGAGTTTCCACCTAATGGGTTTGAGGTGCGTTAGGACACCTATTTTACAGATAACTCTGTTTTACTAGTTTGTGTCACCAAAGATCGGGTAAGGCAAATTACCTCAAAAAGAAGGTGTTAGGCACTCTTCGAGGTCCATAACTGTGGGTCCCAACCGAAGTCAATTATAAAAATTAGTCTAAATTATCAACGATAAGAAAACAATGAATTTGGAAAGTTCATTATTAAACACAAATAATTAATTTAAAGATAAGGCTGGGGAGTCCTAAATTTATTAGCCAAAAGGATCACCCCGTGCAACATAAATAATACTTCATAACTCCCTTAATATGGGGTATTACTCATATTATTTAGCGGGTACAGACTATCATCTCCTACTACGCGATTACTATCTTTAAGTTGTTACCTAAAGCGCACTAATTGATTCTAAATCGTACCCTATGCATGAACTAACCTCCCATGCCTATGGTCCAGAAGGTTTTGGACCTCTATTTAGGTAGTTCTAGACTTCAACTTAGGCTGATCAAAATGATAAAACTAATCGACAGGCAAAATAAGTTGGACTTCATATAAAGGCAATTAAGGGCTCAAGTTAGCCTCCACACTTTGACAACGAATGCACGCAAACACATTGGGCATTTGACAATTCCAAATTTAAACTATTTAAAATTATTAAATCCTATAGGCATGATCTCGGTGTGCCTCTGGACTTTAATACATGCAGCAATTCTAGATGTAAAATGCAATTTTCTGAACAGGTGCACAATTTAGTAAATCTGATATTACATGCTTATCATTTAGACTACGGGTTGTAAGTTATCAATCTATAGATATGATTGCTAAGTTATTCTGGTTTCTAGAGTTATAAATGCAATGATGTAATTTTGTCATATTAGGTATCTAGTAATTATGTGACTATGCAGTTATTTGAAGATCTAAGGTTAGTCGCATTAGTAGAACACCCTAAAGGCAGGATTTCTAACGATTAACAATTGTACTTGATTTTACAATATTTTATCCTTATAGGCATGCTTTCTAGGTCGGTGACAGTGTAATGAGAATAACATAAGTGGCATCTAATTTTGCTACTGTAGGCATGATTTCTACATGAACGTTGAGAAGAACAGATATTTGCTAATCAACGTAATCCAATTGAAACCGTTTCTTGCAAAACACATTTGAACCACGTTAAGAACCTATAGGCAGGATTACTAACACATAATAATCGAACATGTTGGAGCATAATGACATATTTTGAGCAAAATAGAATGCTTATCGGCTGGATTTCAAACATAATAACACATTTGAGCATAGTAAATCACATATAGGCAGGATCTCTACCCATCTTAATGCAAATGTTAAGATTGAACCCCTTTCTCGATTTTACTAACAACCCAAATGTTATTACAACAATTATTACACACCCAAATGAATAGGAATAAATTACAAAGATAAATAACTATAGGGAGCCTACAGCAGGCCCAAAGACACACCCAGCAAGGCCAGGCCTTCATATAGCTCACAATAGTCCAGAAGAGTTTTCATAGTCAAAACCCAGTAGCATCATGAAATACACCCATGTACACAAGCCCATTAGCTTATTCAGCAAGTGAGATAGGACAAAACATGAGCAATTAGGACAAATATGGCAAGGAACCTTGGAACCTAGTGCGTCAGAGATCCCAAGGGCTTTAAGAACCCAGGTTAGTGGTCACACTAAGAAGGTTAACAGAGGAGAATTGGGGATAGATTGAGGAGCAAGTACTAGTGTGTCAGAGTTCATAAGTGTCTTAATTGGACCCCGAGCAGTGCTCACACTAGGGAGGTCAGAGCAAGAGCCTTGATAGCCTTGGCTTTGAGCCGGCTAAGAATAAGAACCAAATAGTAAGGGGATGGGCTAATTAAGCGATAACACTGAGGGGCACAAACAGGTTCAAGTTGAGCACATAGGATAGGCAAATAACATGCTTAGATTTAAGGACATAGTTAACAAAATTCAGGAAAAATCAAAAAACAAGTTCAAAATATAATGCATAGCAAGACAAGTTGCAAACAATCTTATAGTAAGAAGAAGAAAAAAAAAGAGTTCAAATTATGCTAGGTGTAGGAAGCTAATGTCAAGATAAGGGATCATATCAATTAACATGAGGACTTAACATGCTGAGAACTAATAAGGGCAATTACCGGAGAAATCAAAAGATGATGAAAACATGATTAAAACAGGCTACATTACATCATATTCAAAAACAGACTTGTTATTTACTTAATGAATATACTCATATTGAGTCAACTAATCCATTGAAAAGGGATATAAAATCATGTTCAAACAACAAGGCTAATAGCAAACTTAAACACTCAAGAGATGGCTATTAGTGACACATAGGCTAGGTAGAATTAAAAGAAAGTAATCAACTCAAGTCTACAAATGTAATAGCATTTAGACTAGGAGAAGCTTAAACTAAAGTAACATAGTCAAAATTGCATACGAGGACAGTCCAGAAAGATATTGAACAACAATCTCCGTAAGTGAAAACACATGTTAAATCAGAATGAAATGACAAAGGTTTGGTAACTCACTAGTTAAATCAGAATGAAAGAATGGAGTCCACAATGTTATGAATTTTAACAAAAGAACAAGAGTCCAAAATTTCTGGCCTTGACTTTCAGCCGGCCAGGACCCAAAGTGTAGAACAAGATTGTAAAAGAGCAAAAAGCACACAACTTTAATTTTTAGTAATTTTTCTTAATTATTCGAGAATTGTCTCTAAAGAGGAATGGAGAGGGGTTTATATAGTGTATAAATCATACACATAAACATGGAAAATCATCAGTCAAACACTAGAAAGAAAAGCAATTGAAATCAGTAAGGAAAACAGAAAATTTCAAAACCCTAATTTTAGGTAAAGTACACAAAATCAGCAGAAATCAAAAATAAATAAAAGGTAAAAATCAAATGTTGCATAGAATAGGATGAACGTAGATATAAATACCATTTAAATCAGAGATTCGAAACAGATTTGGTTCAATTTAAAAGAATCTAAAACCCTAATTTTTGAGTAAGGAAAAATCGGCAGAGAAGAACAAAATTACATATAATAGGATGCATATAGACAGGATCACACTTAAAATAAAAAAATCAAATCAGATTTAGTTAGATCTAAAGGTGATCTAAAACCATAATTCTTAGGGTAAGGAAGAATTACAAAGATACACAGAGATTCATACCATAAAAGAACAAGAACGAATATAGATGGAAAAGGTTAAGGAACTGAACCAACTTTAGTTCGAAGTTGAAGAGATGCACTTTCCAAGTTTATTCAAGCGCTATATAGAAAGTTCCAGTAACAAAGGGAAGTAGAATATGGCAAGAATCGTCCATGTAATCCCATTTTAGGTGTGATTAAGAGACGGATTTGGGGGGAGACGACTAGGGTTTGAGAGATGAGATGAGAGTATTCCAGGGGCGGATGGGATAGAATGGCTAGGGTTTATGGGTGAGGGTGTAATTAAAAGGGGGGAAAACAATGTGGGTCATTGATATCAGAGATCAACGGCTATGATTTAAAAGAGTTTTTGGGTCGGGTCGGTTTAGTCGATTGGGATAGGGTTATTTGGTTTGGACTGTGGTGTTTTGGGCTAGTGTTTTAGGTGATTGGGCTGGGGGTTGGTCCGAAAATTAGGTAGAATTTAGGCTAATTTTTGAATACCCAATATTTAATGAATAAATAATTTGTAAAATTAATTAATAAATAACAAAAAATATCATTTTTGTAGTAAAATTATTAAAAGTAATTATTTAATATTGTAAAAATATAAAATTTCTACATGTAATTATTCATTAATATAGGCTATTTTTGAAAAAATATGCAATTAGCCCTAAAAATACAAATATAATTATAAAAAATCTGAAAATATTTAAAACCTCATGTTGGTATAAATGATAAGTCTAGAGGATTAAATCTTCATAAAAATAATGTGGATGATAACTATTAGATTTTTATATAATAAAATGCAGGAATAAATTGGTTTGAAGTCTTCTAAAACTATGAAAAATTATACAAATATTTGTGTATGCTTATAAATCGAACGAAAATGCATATGCACTATTTGAAGTTTTATATATATATATATATATATATATATATATATATATATATATATATATATATATATATATATATATATATATATAAAATATGAGAGTCAAAGAAATCTATATCTATTTATATATAATAGGAGAGGCAAAGAAATATTATAATGGCAAGTGTCATAATGTCTATTAACAATATAATTAGGAAAAATGCACAATTACCCCCCTGACCTATACCCGAAATTTTAACTACACACTTTTTCTTTGCGGGAA
>MU665601.1:0-29724 GCA_026770625.1 Nicotiana glauca
ATATGTTCCCAATGTAACCAACAATCCATTAGCGGCTCACAACAACGGGTCGGTTATTGGAATGATATGCGAAGATAAAGAGTTTGACCCAGCATTGAAGGCCATCATTGCCATAGCTAACATAGAAAAGAAACCAAAGGCTGTCCCAAGGCAAGACAAGGGGGAGAAAAAGAACAAAACAAGCCCTTAGAAATTGGAGAAGAAAATGGAAGTGGAAACTGGGGCAATGCCCCCCAAAGATGTTGTTCTCGATGTCCCTCGAGGCCGCCAAGAAAAATAGATGTCATTAAGTCCTCCCGAAGGTTTTAGCTAAACAAGACAACCCAAATGTATGTGCCGAAGGGGAATTACGTGATGCGGGGCCTAATAAATCCACGAAAATTGAGTGAGCCCATGTTTATTGGGAGCGCACCACAAAAGCCCATGACAGATCCTACCGCTGTACCCTGGAACTACAACAAATCAATGGTGACTTCCGAAGACAAAGAAATCTTGGGAGAAATTCAAGAAAACAACCCGGCTAAAAAGTATTTCAATTTGGAAGAAGTGAACAATGCCACGAGAAAGCGCTTCCCACCTAAGAAGTCAGTAAGCACCGAAGAAGCAGAGGCTTTCCTTCAAAAGCTAAAAATGGCAGATTATGAGGTAATTGACCAGCTTCGAAAGTCTCCTGCAAAAGTCTCTCTGTTATCTCTGCTAATGAACTCCACTGGACATCAAAATGTATTGATCCAAACCCTTAACGAAGCATATGTGCCTGTTGAGACCACTGTAGTCAACCAAATATCCTTCAGCAAAAATGATTTTCCCTGAGAAGGGGCCACACACAACAAAGCCCTTCACCTGACAGTCAAAAGTGAAGGGTACTATGTGAAAAGGGTCATGCTGGACGGTAGTTGTGGGGTAGATATTTTCCCACTCTCAACCCTGCAACGTATGGAAATTGGTACTGAGAGAATCCGACCCAACAATGTCTGTGTACGTGCTTTTGATGGCATAAAAAAGGACACAATATGAGAGATTGATCTGATCCTAACTATCGGCCCAGTAGGCTTTGAAATAACCTTCCGGGTTTTGGACATGGACACATCTTACGACTTTCTTTTAGGGAGGCTGTGGATTCATGCAGCGGGGGCTGTAACTTCTATTGTCCATTAGATGGTGAAGTTCTAGCATGAGGATCAAGAGATTGTGGTCCATGGGGAAGATGAGCAATCAATTTATCGGGACCCATCAGCCCCGTGTCTTGAAACAAGAGAAGGGAGTGAGAAAATAGTCTATCAGGCTTTTGAGATTATGGTCGCGGACCAGTGCGAAGAAAGAAACCCTTGCCACCAACCCTTCCTTTCTAATGCATCAATCATGGTGGCCAAAGAAATGATCAGGCATGGCTACAAACCTGGGAAGGGGCTTGGGAAATCATTGCAAGGAATAGATGAACCTATCAGCCTGACCGCTAGTGAAATGTTCTTTGGGGTAGGCTTCTGACCCACTCCAGCTGATGTAAAATGGGTAGATGATAGAAAGAATGATGGTTGGGTCTTGCCTCAGTCGGTGCTGCATGTGTACAGAACATTTGTTAAGCCGAAATACCATGAGGAAGAAGAAGATGAGGCATTTACGGCCGAAGAAATTGAAGAGATTTGTGTGGCAATGAGGAAGATATTGTATGAAACCCACATGGTCCAGGTGGGGGAAGGCTCAAGCACCGATGAGGTGCTATACATGGGACCTGAGGCCAAATTACAAAATTGGAAGGCTACGCCATTCCCGGCGAGAGTCCCGATAGACTTGTCCTGCCACCTTTTCTTCATCACGAGTTATTCCAGGGTGTAACTCGAATGTTTTCTTTAGTTTCATGTCTTTTAATTTCCAATGTAAACCCTGCTATCTTCCAAATCCAATGAAATGAAATCAATATTTCATCGTCCATCTTTCTTTATTCCTTCTGATTTTGTTGTTTGTATTTCTTCTTTCAGTTTTAATAATGAGGCTTTAAATAACATGACGTGCTTGCAAACTTCATGCTCAGATCTAAACACGCTGTCTAACTGTGAAATAATGAACCAAGAACCATAATACGACGAAGAAGAGGCTTTTAGGAAAATAAATCGAGAATTGGACCAATTTGAGAATAAACCTAAGCCGAACTTAAATGATACTGAACCGGTCAATTTGGGTAGTGCTGAAGAAGTCAGGGAAACCAAGATAAGCATTCACACAGATGAGAAAACTCGGGATGCATTGATCCAACTCTTGTTTGAATTCAAAGATGTGTTTGCTTGGTCATATGATGACATGCCAGGACCGATTGTTGATTTTGTGGTTCATAAATTGCCGACTTACCCAAATTATCCCCCTTTCCAGCAAAACAGAGAAAGTTTAAAACTGACATCAGTGATAAGATCAAAGAAGAAGTCACGAAATACTTGAAAGCAGGGGTGATCCGAGTAGTTTGGTATACCACATGGCTAGCAAATGTAGTTCCAGTGCCAAAGAAAGACGGAAAGACCCGAGTGTGTGTGGGTTATAGAGATTTAAAAAAGGCATGTCCCAAAGATAACTTCCCTTTGCCAAATATCTACATCCTTGTTGATAACCACGCCAAACATGAGATATAGTCCTTCGTGGATTACTACGCAGTATATTACCAGGTGTTGATGGATGAAGAAGATGCAGAAAAGATAGCTTTTACCAAACTTTGGGGTACATACTATTACAGAGTCATGCCGTTTCGGTTGAAGAATTCTAGGGCAACCTACATGAAGGCCATGACCGCCATTTTTCATGATATGATGCACCAAGAGATAGAGGTGTATGTGAATAAAGTGATTATCAAATCCAAGACTCAGGATGACCACGTTCGGGACTTGAGGAAATTCTATGAGCGGTTGCAAAAATATGACTTGAAGTTGAACCCAGCCAAATGTGCATTTGGGGTCCCATCGGGCAAGCTTTTGGGCTTTATAGTCATCAGGAGGGCTATCGAATTGGATCCAACAAAGATAAAGTCTATTCGGGATTTGCCTCCTCCGAGAACCAAGAAAGATGTGATGAGCTTATTGGGTAGATTGAACTATATCAGTCGGTTCATTGCTCAGTTGACATCCACGTGTGAACCCATATTCAAATTGCTGAAGTAAGATGCGGCGATCAAATGGAAAGATGAATGTCAAGAAGCTTTTGATAAAATCAAAGAGTATTTTTCTAACCCACTGATCTTGATCCCACCTCAACCAGGGAGGCCTCTGTTCTTATACCTGACAGTCTTGGAAAACTCTTTTGGTTGTGTCCTGGGGCAACATGATGTAACCGGAAAGAAATAGCACGCAATCTACTATCTGAACAAGAAGTTTACCTGCTATGAAGCTAATACTGGGAAAGAACCTGTTGTGCCTTAACTTGGGTCGCTCAGAAGTTGAGACATTATCTACAAGCCTACACCACATACCTCATAACCAGGTTGGATCCTTTGAAATATATATTCCAGAAAGCAATGCCCACGGGGAGATTGGCAAAATGGCAGATTCTGCTCACTGAATTTGATAGTCTATGTCACTCGCACGACAATGAAAGCCCAGGCCTTGGCGGATCATTTGGCTGAAAACCCGATTGATGATGAATAAAAACCTTTGAACACTTACTTCCCGGATGAAGAGATAAATTCGGTCGAGGCAATATCCGAGGATACTACTGCGTGGAAGATGTTCTTTGATGGAGCAGTAAACACAAGAGGTGTGAGAATTGGGGCCGTTTTTATCTCACCTACTAGACAGCATTACCCAACCACAACCCGGCTTTTGTTTTACTGCACAAACAACACTATCGTGTATGAAGCCTGCATCATGGGTATAAACATGGCAATCGACCAGGACGTCGAAGAGTTGTTGATCATGGGGGACTCGGATCTGATTATTCGGCAAGCTTAGGGAGATGGGAGACCCGAGATGTCATGCTTATCCCTTACAGGCTGCATGTGGAAGATCTTAACAGGTGATTTAAATCAATAGAGTTCAGGTACTTCCCTCGTTGTCACAATGAACTGGCCGATGCACTTGCTACTTTAGCCTCAATGCTGTCGTACCCGGGCAATGCTCACATAGATCCTTTGGAAATCCAAATCCAGGAAAGGCATGGCTACTGTAATAAGGTTGAGGCAGAACCAAAGAGTTAGCCACGGTATCATGACATCAAAATAATTCTAAAAACTAAATAATACCCCGAGCAAGCCAGTGGAGACCAAAAGAGAACCACTAGACGGCACGTAAGTGGTTTCTTCTTGAGCGGTGATGTCTTGTAAGGACTCCGAATCTCAATTTGTTAAGATGTTTTGACGCCGAAGAGGCCAAAAGGAACATGCATAAAGTACACACAGGAGTGTGCGGACCTTACCTGAACGGGTATGTTTTGACAAAGAAAACCCTCCGAACAGGCTATTATCGGATAACAATGGAAATAGAATGTTTCAAAATTGTTCGGAAGTGTCATCAGTGTCAGGTTCATGGTGATTTGATTCATGCACCACCCATAGAACTGCATCCCATGTCAGCACCTTGACCATTTGTTTCTTGGGGCATGGACGTCATTGGGCCAATCAAGCCGAAAGCTTCAAATGGACACAGATTCATACTGGTCGCCATCGACTATTTCACGAAGTGGGTTGAAGCCATCACTCTCAAATCCGTCACTAAGAAAGCTGTGGTAGATTTCGTGCACTCCAATCTTATCTGCCGTTTTGGCATTCCTGCAACTATTCTCACAGATAATGCTGCAAACTTGAACATTCATTTGATGGAGGAGATATGCGAACAATTCAAAATAACGCATCGGAACTCAACTCCTTATAGACCTAAAGCAAATGGCGCCGTCGAGGCAGCAAACAAGAACATCAAAAAGATTTTGAGAAAGATGGTTCAAAGCTCCAGGCAGTGGCATGAAAAGTTGCCTGTTTCATTATTGGGATATCGCACTACGTTGCGCACATCGGTCAGAGCAACCCCATACCTTTTGGTCTATGGAACTGAAGCTGTAATACCCGCAGAAGTTGAAATCCCCTCTCTCCGGATCATTGTTGAAGCTGAAATTGAAGACAACGAGTGGGTCAAGACCCGTCTGGAATAGTTGACCCTTATTGATGAAAAGCAAATGGCTGCGGTTTGCCACGGGCAGTTGTACCAACAAAGGATGGCCCGTGCTTACAACAAGAAAGTGCAGCCCAGAAATTATGAGGTGGGGCAGCTCGTGTTAAGGCGCATTCTTCCCCATCATTAGAAAGATATTCCCAAGAGGGGCATTATACTTGGGAGATGTCGAAGGAAATGATCCCGAAGCAGCTGTGAATGCGAATGCAGTAAAAAGGTACTATGTTTAGGCTTTCTACAGCGACAACATTGTCTGATTGGGATGACGAAGGCTTTTATTCTCGCTACCCAAAACACTATCATCCTTTTTGCAAACCCTTTGAGCTGGTTACTTATCTTTGACTACCCTCTTTGGGACCCGAAAGTGTTATTGAAAAAAAATGAAAAAAATGAAAAAAAAAGCAATCAAAACAAAAGAAAGAAAAGAAAAAAAAACAAAACAAAAAAATGTTTCCCTGAACTACGTTTGACTTGATTCTAAAAGGATACGTACGCAGCCTCTCATTGAGGTTCAGTCACAACAAAACAAAAATCCAAAGTTCCCCAAAAAGTGAAACTCAGGAAGATGCTATAATGGCTTAGCAGTGATCCCTCCCTAACGGTTTCAAAGTTGTAATTTGATCCAATTATTTACCCAAACCTTGTTCAAGTCCTTCCGATCAATCGGCAAAAGGTTTTGAAATCAGAGAACGCAGTTGTTTGGATCCAATACAATCAGGATGAGAGAAATAAAATGAGAGAGTCTTATTGGTGAAAACCTGCAGGCACCGTAAAGGGATTTGAGCAGAGAAATTGAAAATGAGAGAGCCTGGTTAGTGAAAACTCGTAAAGAGCACTATAAGGTGATGGTGAGAAGAGAAATAAGATAGGTCGATTGGCGAAAACCAGCAAAGTGCACCGTCAGTCGAAAAAAAGACACCCGTCACCACTATTAGAGTCCTGGCAAGGCTTCTCGGTTTGGTAGTATGGGCCACAATGAGTTTATGAGAAGTTAGGATGGTTGTGCGGATCGGGAATCCAGTCTAAGAAGCATGTCATGTCTATTGAAGTCTGCATGCACCCCAGATAAGTCCTTCCTTCCTCCCCAAAAGAGACACTTCTCTTTAAATTCATTTTTCTTGCCTCATGTTTACTTCTCCTTGAATCCCTTTTGGTCTAACTCTATTTCTAAAATTAATACAAAGAAAAGGTGGCAAGATTGGTTTTACAGGGTTCTACCTAACAAAAGCCAAGCCCGAATAAAAGTACCCAGCCTCAGCGGGTGCGTCAAGTTGATCCCGACTGGCCATGATGGATTTTGCTCTGAAATCAAAGTTAAAAATGAAAAAGAAATCCGAAGTCAAAAGCCCTTAGAGGATGAATAAAGTGAAAAGGCTAAAGCCTCATATGCGTGAGCCGTCATGAGAAATCTTGAAAAGTTGAGGTCCTCGGTTTTGTGAGAGAGATCAGTCTTCAGAAAAACCAGCAAGCAGCAGAGGTTCTCACCAAAGAGTTTGGGCCGAGATCAAAACAAGCAAGGCCACAAAACCAACCACCGTTTCAAACTAACAATTGTTCTTTGTTTGAAAACAGGAAACGGGTGCAATTCAAAGCAATCTTGCAAAAAGTAAGTGAAACCAAAAGAAACTGTGCAAGATATAGAAGCAGCTCTGCAGCAATAATCAATCCAAAATGGAAGTCTCCTTCAAGTTCTTTCCTACATTTTCACTCATTTTCTTAAACTTAAAAAAAATAAAATAAAGAATGATGGAAAAAAAAGAGGAAGAAAAATTCCAAAATCATGGTAGCATAGGACCTCCAATCTCTAGATGCATCCTTCCAACATAGGGCCCAATTCCCTAGTTACCTCCGGCATAACCCATGGACCTCCCTGCATAACCCAAGGACCTTTTTTATTTTCTCCCGGCATAACCCATGGATCTCCCCAGCATAACTCACGGGCCATTTTTCTTTTCTCCCGACATAACCCGTGGATTTACCTGGCATAACCAAGGGATCTTTTTCCTTTCTCCCGGCGTAACCCGTGGATCTCCCTGGCATAACCCAAGGATCATTTTTCTTTTCTCTCGGCATAACTCGCGGACCTCCCTAGAATAACCCATGGATCTTTTTCCTTTCTCCCGGCATAACCCGTGGACCTTCCTGGCATAACCCAAGGACCTTTTTTCTTTTATCCCGGCATAACCCATGGACCTCCCTGGCATAACCTAAGGACCTTTTTTCTTTTATCCCGGCATAACCCGTGGACTGCTCTGGCATAACCCAATGACCTTTTTCTTTTACCCTGGCATAACCCATGGACCTCCCTGGCATAACCCAAGGACTTTTTTCTTTTCTCCCGGCATAACCCGTGGACCTCCCTGGCATAACCCAAGGACCTTTTCTCTTTTCCCTCGGCATAACCCGTGGACCTCCCTAGAATGACCCAAGGACATATTTTCTTTTCTCCCGGCATAACCCGTGGATCTCCCTGGCATAACCCAAGGACCTTTTTTCTTTTCTCCCAGCATGACCCGTGCACCTCCCTAGCATAACCCAAAGACCTTTTTCTTTTCTCCCGGCATAACACGTGGACCTCCCTGGCATAACCCAAGGACCTTTTTTCTTTTCCCCGGCATAACCCGTGGATCTCCCTGGAATAACCCAGAGACCTTTTTTCTATTCTCCCGGCATAACCCGTGGATCTCCCTGGCATAAACCAAGGACCTTTTTTCTTTTCTCTCGGCATGACCCGTGGACTTCCCTGGCATAACCCGAGGATCTTTTTTCTTTTTTGGCATAACCCGGTCAGCTTTCCAGCTTAACCTGGCAATCCTCCCAATTTAGGGTTTCACTCCATATTCCCAAGGATACACAATCTTGAGTTTTATTGCTTTCAATAAAGAAATATCTTAGATTTGTGTCACAAATAACTCACAAATTCTTCTTATGAAAATTGGGGCAGAAAATTTCGTTCATTTGTTTTTTTTTGGCATCTGAGCAGGTTTGACATCGAGGCACAAGATCCGAGGTGGCAGAAAGAAATAGGCTTAATCCAGAATAAAGAAAACAAAAAAAGAAAACAAAAAAGGAAGTGAATTCAAAATGCTGAAGCGGATAAGATGCGGACTGCTCATGATATGATTGAAGTCACAAGCTTCGCATGTCCTGCTTTGATCCAAAAGCTTAAGAAAGCACCAGTATCTGCAGCTGACGAGCATCAAGATTCAGATCTGAGTCCACAGCAAGAATCAGCTAAGACTCAAGATCGAGCTTCAAGAGATCTATAGATAGGAATCTTCTAACTCGTAGCTGATAGGCTTAGCTAGCTTAGCTTTTGATTTTTCTTTTAGTGTAATAAAGGGTTCAGTAAGCAGTATCAGCAGCAACAACAGTGAAATCATAGCTTTTTGGTAGTCCCAGCTACCAAAACTTCCAGAACTATACTAACCTGATTCCTTTATAGCCAAGGATATGTAGGCAACCTTTGAAGCAAGGTTTGGTCTGATATTTTTCAAGAATGCTTCTCATGGAGTGCCAAGCAGGCAAAAATCCCTCATCGTTGCTCAGTTTATCTTTGCCCGAAAATCCTCCATGTCTCCGAGCAAAGAAGGGCAGCTGTGAGCACGTGATTTTTGCCTCGCATAAATTACTCCTACAGAACTCCCAAAATTAGGATTTTTCTTTTAATTATTTGAGTTATTGCATAATTTTCGTGTTTTGTGTGCATTTTTGTGTGCATATTTAATTTATTTAATTGGTAAAAAATACAAAAATATATTGCATTTAAATTTCAGATCCAATTTTTTATTTTTAGGATAATTAGTTAATTAATGTTACAAAAATAGAAGAAAATCACAAAATAGTTCATTTTTGCATTTTTAACTCTTTAATTTTTGAATTTTTATAGTTTTCTTTCAATTTAGGACTTGATTAATTTTTTGAGAAGCAATTAGTTTATTAATTTAATTTTAGAATTAACGCATGTTTTGTTTTGTAATAAGAAATCTAAAAATGAAAAAAAAGAAAAGAAGAGAAAAAGGTCTGTTAATAAAAAAGGAATCAAATTTGGGCCAAGTCTCTAACTCTTCTACCAAATCCCAATCCACCACTACCCATTCAAAACCCCCATAAACCCGTCATAACCCAATCCATGGCCACTCAAGGTATTTCTCTGTGTTCTTTTGGTTAGTTTCTCTTTACTTTTTCTTTTCTATTCCTTATTGTCATCTGCTTCTTCCCCTTTTGCTTTCCTAGTTTTTAGGGTTGTCCTTTTACATTCATGTTAGTTTTGGGAAGCTCCTTCTTCTTTAATTGGTATAGATAGCCTGTTTATTAGGTTAGTTTCAATTTCATTAAGGTTAGTTCATTAATTGGATTTTTGAAATTGCTCGAATTACTTCTGTTTTTTTAGATAATTTAGCTTTGATTATGCTTGGGCTTGAGTTTCACGCCTTTAAGTTCAGGTTTGGGCTGGGTTCCTAAAGGATTCAACCCAGGGTCAATTTGACCCATAACCCATTGGGTTCAGGGGGTAATGACAGGGTTCTAAAAGGGTAATTTGGGTAATTGATTTGGAGAATATTTTGTAACAAGAAGGGGAAGATTTGGAGAAAGGAGTTTATTTTGTAATTATGATATGTGAACTGAGGCTATTTGAGAAAAATCAAAAATTGAATAAGGACTCCTAAGCTAAAATTAGAATTTGAAAAGGGCCTAAGGGAAAAAACTGATTCTCTATTAGTTATCCTACTTCCTTGCCTATAAACACATCTCTATCTTGAATTTTAAGGAAGACCTAGAAAGACCTACACCTGAGAAGAGATAAAAATTCCAGAAAAATTAGAAACGGCTAAAAATTACATAAAAAAAACACTGTTCTATTGGGTTTTTCTACTCAAGTCATGAGATCATCAATTGCTGAAACAATTTATGATTCATTGGGGTTGAAATGAATTAAGAGCGAGTTTGGTTTGAGGTTTTCTAGTTCACTGTTCAGACAGAAATTGGTTTATGCGCTATTGTACCTCATTTTCTGGTTTGAATTGGTTTCACAGGTACTGATTCTCCTATACTGCTACTGCCTGCTGATATCTCACCTTCTTTTGGTTTTATTGTTCAATACCAGTTACATGGCTTGAACCTTATTTAATGTAGAACTGGATTGGAAGAAATGAAATGGAAAATAAGATTTAAAGTGTAGAAGTAGATCTGCTTGTAATTCTACTGCATTTCCTCACTTTCATGTCTCTTATAATGTGATTCGTAGTATATTAGTTTATTTGGAATTTGAAATAGTTATCTTTTATGTTTGTATTTGATTTGGAATCCCAAAGATACTATGGTAGAAGATTTGGGTTGGATTACTGTATATTAAATGTGCTCTCCTTTGGCTATAGCCATGGTCATTCTTGTTAAAGATTATAATCTAGATTGGTTGCAATGGCTAGTATAGTATAGGATAGAATGATAACATTCCATATGTTGTTTGGAGGACAACATGAAAAGTTATTCTGCTGTAAAATATCATGTTCATGAACCTGTACTGAAAGTGATTTTAGTAGTTTCTTAATGTTGTTTAAAATTGACATGAGTCACCTTAGGATACTATGCTTTGATAAGTCTTTGTGAGCTTCTTTGTCGTAGCGTATATTTAAAGAAGCACTTTTAAGCTCAAGTATTTGCCAAACTCTTATTAAATCTGCTAAACACTTCTGTGGTAAATGGTCTAATGATTATATGGTATGGAAAGCCATGCTAGGTGCAGTCTACATTTCAAAGCAAGTATGTTGCTTGATTAAAGACTTGATCTCGAGTCTTAATGCTCTAATCTCCCAGGTTTGGGCCTACAATGGTCCAAGAATGGAAATCAGCTCACGTTTCTTCACGTGAAGAACTAGTTGGTCTAGCTCAAGGCTCTTTTTTGCGTTGCTTTCTAATGTATCTATATATAGTCCTTTAATTAATAATTTGGGTTTGAGCATTAATTTAATAGTAGTCGTAATTTCCTTAAACTTTATTTAGCTGGTCTAACTAGTGGGGGTGAGCCATAATAGATAACACAAATAGTTTATGACCCTCCGAACATTACTTTGAATACCCTTTAAAATGGAATTTAGGTGCGCCGTGCTAAATAAAATCTCAAATGCGTGGCCCTCACTTAATTATTTCTTTTAAAATTCTTAGAACTCGTGGCGCTCCATTTAGCTAATTTTCCATGGCCCTCGCAAAGTTAAAAACGCGTAGTTGCTTTAGGCGCGTTATTTTAATAATATTACCTTCCTAAACTCGGGTGCGCATTTTATGTGACCCAAATCCAAATCTTAATAACGTTGAATAAAATGTGTTCAGATTGTGGGTACATTTCATGTGACGCGGTCCAAAGACATATTTTAGACAACGTTAAATCTTCTTTAAAATGAATAAAAGTGGTTATAAAGTTAAAATTATACCATAGGCTAAAACATGTATTAAAATCATAAAATAGGCCAATTGTAATAGTTTAAGCGACCGTGCTAGAACCACGAAATTCGGGAGTGCTTAACACCTTCCCCCGGGTTAACATGATTCCTTATTCAGAATTTTTGGTTCACAGACTTCAAAAGGGAAGTCGAAATTTTCCTCGATTTGGGATTCAAAATAAACCGGTGACTTGGAACACCAAATAAACTATCCCAATTGGCGACTCTGATAAATAAATAATCTCATTTCGAATAATGTCACTTAAATTTGAAAAACTCCCCTGTACTACTTTCGGGTATGTAAAAAGGAGGTATGACAGTGTGGAGAGATGTGTTAGACATTCAAGCGGTGGAGTTGGAATCACATATGGTGATTCGTGTGTTATATGGATTTAGAGATCGAGAGTTCTCAAAAATAGATTGTTTCGTGGTTCTAAACAGTGAAGTTGTGGCCAAAGCTAGCCAGATGATAGTATGTGTTATGGTTCAGTCATTGTGGACTTTCGGATGGTTGTGTAACTATTTGTGGATGGCCAGGATTGATCTAGAAGCCATTGGTATGCCTAATGAGGATGCATATTCTATACCAGGTCAGAATGGTTACTACGTACTGCTACCATTGAAGGATGTGTCGTTCAGTTAGAGTTTAGCTTAGTCATGTTCTGATATGATCTATGTGTTACTCCTCTATGTGACAAGGGTTTGTTATTTAATGGTTAAATACACACATGGCGCGGTCCTATTTTTGACTTATAGAGGAATTTGAGCGGGATGGGTACTAGGGTGTTAAATGATCGATAACATATTTGGCTATGTTCTTTCTGAACTGTGGTATTGTGTTATTAGTTCCTCCATGGTTATGGCATGAACCTTGGGTACTTAATGTCAAATTGCATGCCATTGTGGATTTTGGGCATTGTGGCTTGAGGTATTTCATAGGGACCGATATTTGGAATGGGTCACACATTGCAATAGAATGATGTTGAGATATGACCCTTTGTGTTGGATTCGCGTGTCCTGGTTCAAGCATGTATAATATATTCATGGCATTGTGGTGATGTTGGTACTTGTTGAACTTGCGGGAAGGTTCTCTAATTTGGGTCATATTCTATGATTGAGTACATTTGGGTTGTTGATATTGGTGCACAGATTGCATGGTTTGTGGCTCTGTGTAGAATTAGTGTAGCGTGACAGTAGAGTATCTTATATTTTATAAGAGGAGGTCGTCGTACCTAGAATGAGTGCTATCGGATTTGATTGCGGTATATTTGAAAGGATAGTGTCACTAATCGGCTTAGAAATTGGCTATAGTTCGTGTCGAAGGAGAGGGAGCTATGTGGTTTTTTGATCTGTTAAACGGACATGAGTTTGTCTGTGTTTATTTTATCATCGACAGTGTACGAAGGTTTTAGAATGAGATTTTGTTTGATGAGGTTTATTACCGGTATTGGTTGTTTTGAGCAGCTACTATGATCGAAAGTTTTGCTACGAGTATACGGTTCGCGTGGTATGTTATGTAATTACATATTGGGTTATGGTTATGGCTTGATACATCTTGTTCGAACTTATACATTGTGTTGATACGAGGTTTAGGTCTTGTGGGATATTTTTGATGTTGGAAACGGATTTTGTTATTTAAGGGCTGAGATTGAAGTAATGATCTTCAGTTGGAACGACTCTCAGCACGTTCGAGGACGAACGTATGTTTAAGTGAGGGAGGATGTAATGACTCCACTGGTCGTTCTGAGTATTTGCACTTTTATCGGTAGTTTAAGGGCATGAGTAGCTTCGTATGCTGTACTATGACTGGTGTGTATCATCAGTTTTGATTTTTAGGTGATTCGGAGTTTGATTTGGAAGAATGAATTTCGTCGTTGAAGCCTTAAGTTGGAAGAGTTGACCAAGTTTGACTTTTGAGAATTTGACCCTAGAACGGTATTTTGATGGTTTTTAACGTCCGAATGGTGATTTTGGACTTGGGCATATGCCCGGATTTGCATTTTGATATATCTAGAAGGGTTCGACACTAATTGGCAAAAGTTGGAAATTTTAAGGTTTTGAAAGTTCATAATTTTGATAGAGAATTGACTTTGATGATATAGTATTCCAATTGTGGTTCTAGAAATTGCAATAGCTTCGTTATGTCATTTTGTACTTGTGTGCAAAATTTTTGTTCATTCCGGGTTGATTTGTTATGTTTCAGCGCTAGTTTTGGAGATTTCAAGTTCAAAGTTCATTTAAATTTGATTTGAGGTGGGATTCATCGCTTCGATGTTATTATATGTGATTTGAGGCATCGAGTAGGTCCGTTATATTTTATGGGACTTGTTGGTGTGTTTGGACGGGGTCCCGAGGGTCTCGGGTGAGTTTCGGATGAGGTTCAGACAATTTTGTCACACGTTGCACTTGGCAAAGGCTATTGGTTCTGGTGTTGCCGCATCTTCAGAAAATTATCACCGAAGCCACTTCACTGATGTGAGTTTTTCATTGCAGAAGTGTGAAGGGGCAGCTGGGCGTGAGTATCGCTGGTGCATGTACTTGGGCGCATCTGCACGAACGCAGATGCAGTTCAATATGCGCAGGAGTGCAATCATAGAAGCGGATATCGGATTGTAAATGCAACATTGTGACCGCATGTGCAGAAATCGATGGGAAGAAGCTATCAAAATCAATGCTTTGGTTCTTTTATCATATTTTGAGATTGGTGGTTCGGATTGAGACGAGTTTTGAAGCAATTTTCAACATATAGATTGGGGTTAGTGTTCTCTACTTGGGTTTGATTTTATTTCATCAATCTATCTTCATATTTGGAAATATGTTTATGAATTTTAAAGACGAAATTTGGAGGTCTTTTTTGTATCTTCATAAAGCGAATTTTCAAGTTTTTAACATAGATTTAGAGTCGAATTTGAGTGAAACTAGTATTGTTGGACTCGGAAATTGAATTGGTTGTCGGATTTTGTGAGTTTTATCGGGTTCCGAGGTGCAGGCCCAGGTATGACTTTTTGGTTGATTTCGGGATTTCGAGTAAAGACTCGACCTTTATCAATTGGAATTGTTCTTTAGGCTTTATTTTATGTATTTGAGTTGGTTTTGGCTAGTTTTGAGTCATTCGGAGGTCAGTACGTGTGGGATAGCATTTTTGGAGCATCGTTTGGCTGGCTCGGTATTGCATTTGCCTTGTTTGAGGTATGTAACATTTATAAACTTTGTGCTGAGATTTGAACCCCGAATATACATGATATGTATTTGGTGTTGAGGTGACACACATGCTGGGTGACGGGCGTGTGGGCGTGCACCGTGTGAATTGTGACATGGTTATTTGCATGGTACTGCGCGGTCACCTTATTTTATGTGTATCCATGAAATCTCTAGGTGATAGAATAATTGAGTTGTCCTTCATGTTAGAAATCATTCCTAGGCTATATGCTTATCCTATTGGACCCACTGCGGTGATTTATGTTGTTCAGTTATCTGTTTATATTGAAATTACATACTCAGTCGTACGTATTCATCAACATATTATATATCAGTCTCTATTACCATTGATTAATACATCACATAATTATTTTTAGGCTGATCTTTCATGATATTGTGATCCCGAGAGATTGGAGATCGAGTACTTAGTAAGGCCGAAGGTCTATATGTGAGTGATATTTTTGGGAGCAGGCTTTATGCCACAACATGTTATTATCAATTTATGCCATGATCGGCTTATAGCACATGGGCTGAGGGAGCACCTACAGAGTTTGCACACCCTTAATGAGCGTAGGTACCTATTGAGTGCGACCGCAAGTGCTGGGCGCAAGTGCCGAGCGATTGGGATGATTGAGTGTCTGTGACGACTATGTGATTGTGAGAAGTGAGTGATAGGGAGGATTAAGTGAGTGGAAGGAATGAGTGGATTGATACTCTGAGAGTATGAATATGGTTTCTCACTATGTTGCATCGCATTCGACATGCACACTTGACATACATGCGTATAGATGCATTTTCCTCATACGGTACGGTATCATGTCATTCATGAATTCTCATACACATTGAAATGTAGGAATTGAGATGTACTTTCCTCATGACATTTTACAATTAAACATTAACCTATGGAAATGTTTTGGAATGAAAAGTCACAGTTTTTAGACTTACTAATATTTTTTGTAATTTCGGCAAAAGCCTTGAGTTTTATTGTAATACTTGAAAAGTAAATGACTATTTTTCCGTAAATGTGAACGAGATGAGCATTTTTATTGTAGAGCTATTACCTGTATTACTTTTATTTTATTTTTATAAACTATTAATAGTTATTGGTGTCGGACTCCGACCTTTGTCCCAACTCGTCATCACTTTCAATATAAGGTTCGGTTTTTTACTTATTGAGTACATGGGAACGTTGTACTCAAACTACAGTTTAGCACTTAGCATGCAAATTTTGGGTGTTGATGTTGTTGTGTATGACGGAAGCTAGCATTGAAAACGTACCTGCGTTCCAGTTACAGCTGCCTCTTATTCATGGTAGCTCTAGACTTATGAAAATTTGTTTATGTACATTCGGACATAAGATGTATTTATTTCATACTAGCTATATAAACTCTAAATCTTAGAAGCTCATGATTTGTACTACCAGTCCTTAGGAACTCTTTGTATAATAGTTCAGTTGTATTATCATTTATTCTCTAAATAAGTATCATTTGAACTGGTTTATCGTTAACTGGCTTACCTAGCGAGTTGGGTTAGGTTCCATCACGGGTAGTTGAATTTCGGGTCATGACAAAATTCTTCAGGTTTACACTGTGAAAAGAGCCGGACCAGAAAGCTGTAAAAGGAGAAACGTGAGCGGAATAAATAAAGGTCGTTAAGAAGGGAAGATACACGAACATGTCATAAATAAGGAAGAGAAATCTATAGTGTTAAAGGAAATCTTCAGCCATAAATACTTTCGTTATAATTTTATATGATAACGGGTAATCCAGACAATTAATGCCATTACTGAGACCAAATCATGTAAGGAACCCGTTACAATTGTATGCTACTATATAAGGACTAAAATCCCATTTGTAATGACATCGGATAATTATTGTAATTTATGCAATCATTCTTTGATTTATTCTCAATGTTCTAAACCGTAATTTTGAGTGTGATTGTCAATTTGTTTCATATTTTCTTTGTCAACTCCATTCCTTGATTTATTCTTCAAATTATTTGGAAGGTGAAGTAAATCTTGGTTATCAGTAACTCGATTTCGTCTAGTATTGACATAGACCGAGAAATCAATTTTTAGGTTAAACAAAATTGGTTCTATTTACTGGGAATCTGATAATTTTTTCACTTTCCAAACATCATTTTTAATGACCAAGTATGTCAACAGTTAACGAGAACAACCAACAGAACAAACTACATAGAACTCAACCACACCACACACCTATGGAATCCCCTAAGTAATCCTGTGGAGTTCACCTGAAAGGTCTGCTTCGCGTGCTGATGATCAATAGGGAGGCAACCATAGCGTAAAACATGATGCTCTAAAGTAATTGATTGCAGAATACGTGAGCAGTGCACAACAGTCTTTTGTGAGAGGGTTACCATTGTGGCGTAAACTCCTCTACTAGTTAATACAACAACTTTGGAGAATTCGCGTTCAAGGATTTATGGAGGGTCAGGTACACTAAATAATTTTAATTTACAAAATTTAGTGCTAAATTTTAAAAAATAGTTGAAGGAGCAAAACGATCGTATAGACAAAATACCTGGGCATTCCGCCCGTGATCAAAAGTGCAGATATTGACAAGTATTCACAGCAAGCGTGGAAGCCAAGTGCAACACCTTTACTAATTTCCAAAATGTTTAAAATGCCTGATAGTCCCAAATATGATGGAAAAACTGACCCTCGTGATCACGTAATCGCATTCACTACTGGCATGAAAGGTAAAGATTTAACTAAGCAGGAAATCGAATCAGTTTTGGTTGAAAAGTTTGGTGAAACACTGACAAAAGGAGTGTAAATGTGGTACTCTTTAGCCTGAAAATTCTATTGATTATTTTGTTGAGCTTGCAGATTAATTTATAAAAGCACAGTCAGGAGCTCAAAAAGTTAAAAAGGGGATGGAGGACATCTTTAAGGTTAAGAAAGGGAGTACAGAATTACTCAGGGAATTCATAAATAGATTATAGTGGGAGGGGATGATATTGCCTCAAGTACCTGATAATTGGGCGGCTATGGCGTTCACGAGAAACCTTAATGAGAAAGGTTTAAAAGCCACGAGGAGGTTGAATGAAATTTTGCAAGAATTTCCTGCAACAACGTGGAACGATGTGTACAATAGATATAGTGCGAAGCTACAAATAGAAGAAGATACGATCGCTCATCCAAGAGTTGAAGAAAGACTAGGTTCGAGACACTCACAATCAGAAAGAAGGTCCGGTAAAAATAGGTACGAGCAATACATAAGACCTACGGGGCGAGATTCTAAATCTAAAAAGGACAATGTACAATTTGATTCAAGATCAAGGCAAAACACGCGAGTTCTTCATCCAGGTTCAAAAGGGAGCGAGATGCTCGATGCAATGATTCCAGTATGCAAGAAAGAATTGGGAATTATACCTTAACATTAGCACCTCATAATTAGTAGCTATTTTAAGAGGTATGGGAGATAAAGTGCGATGGCCAAAAGAAATGAGATCAGAATCGAACAAAAGAAACCCCGATTTCTGGTGCGAGTTTCATAATGATCATGGCTATAGAACAGTAGATTGAGATTGCAGGTTTTTGCAAGGAAAGGTCGAACGTTTGTAGAAGCAAGGTTATCTTACTGATCACTTTAGTTAGAAAGGGAGACAATCATACATGAAGAACATACAGGAACCCCCAAAACTTCTTTCACCAAAAATAATATTCAACGTCATAATTTTAGGAGATGAGGTCAATAGAGTAACATACACATATGTGAAAAAGACACCAAAAGTCACTATCACTCATAAAAAGCGAGTTCGCCATGTCTTAGATGGTGACAATATAATTTTCGACGATGAAGATGCGGATGGCTTGATGATTCCTCACAACAATGCATTGGAAATATCTTTACTTTTACATGATACTAATGTTAAACGAGTTTTGATTTATCCAGGTATCACTGTGAACATCATTTTATTGAGGGTGGTAAATGAAATGCAACCTAACGATAAGGACATATCAAAAGCATGATCCTTGTCAGGGTTTGATAATTCAAGTGTTGTTATGAAAGGGGAAGTTATACGTACCACATTAGCATAATGAGTCATCGAGGATACAATTTTCCAGGTGATAGACACGGGCATGGCCTATAATATAATTTTAGGAAGACCCTGGATTCATGATATGGATATTGTCCCACCACATTGCTTTATGTCATTAAATTTCCTTCGCAGCGGGGAATCTGTCAAATTAGGAGATCATCAAGCTTCATGAAGTATCAACTCGGTGGTGATTGCAACCACAGTAGCCAATGATGCAGATGCAAAATAGCAATTGTAGAATTCAGCTGAGGTCACTACTGTTAAAACCTCAACTAAAGACATGCAAAGGAAAATTGATGTCGACTAGAGAGCCGATGTTATTCAAAAGCCAATGGAAAATAAGTACATTAAAACAACCACTAAGGAGCTCGAAGCTGTAATATTATTAGTCTACTAGCCAAATAGAAAAGTTTACATCGGAGCAAATTTAGCCTAAAGATGAAAGGTAAGTTAATTGACCTTTTATGTGCCAACGAAGATTGCATTTCTTGGTCACACTCAGATGTGATAGTTATACCACCGAAGGTGGTGACTCATAAGCTGAATGAGGATCCATTACACCCACCTGTCAAGCAAAAGAAAAGGATGCAAGGGTCCATCAAAAAATCAAGTATCTAGGATGAGGTACAAAATCTTTTGAAAATTGGTTTAATACGAGAGGTAAAATACCCTGAATGGTTAGCTAATAATTTTGTTTTTAAAAAAGAATACAAAATGGAGAGTTTGCATGGACTATACTGATTTAAATACGGCTTGTCCGAAATATTCATTTTCTTTAGCATATATAGAGCAGTTAATTGATTCTACCACATGTCATGTGCTTTTATGTTTTTTAGAAGCATATCCAGGATATAACAAAATGAAAATAACCCCCCTAGATGATGGAAAAACTTCGTTTATCACATACAGGGGGACTCGTTGTTACAAAGTCATGCCATTTGGCTTGAAAAATATTGGAGCCTCACATCAAATGATAGGTCATTAAAAAGATTCATGAACACTTGGTAAAACCATGGGTGTCTACATGCACGATGTGTTAGTCAAGTCAACACAAGCAGAGGATCATTTCGAACACTTGTCCGACACCTTTAGATTCTCCGCAAGTACAATATGAAGTTAAACCCGAAAAATTGCAATTTTCGCATGGTTTCAACTAAGTTTTTAGATTTTCTAGTTTCTAAAAGAGGTATTGAACTAAATCTAGCACATATCAAAGTTATTGAGGAAATACCATATATACTCAGGAGCAAGAAAGAAGTGTAGAGTTTAACATACATGATAGCAGCTTTGGGAAGATTTATATCAAAGTCATCAAAACAAAGTTTTAAACTCTTTTTAGTGTTGAGAAAGCAAAATCAGTTTGAATGGACTGACGAGTGCCAACAAGCTCTCAAGGACCAAAAGACATATCTATCAATTCTGCCTTTGTTAGCCAAACCAAAAGAAAGTGAAAAATTGCTCATTTACTTTTTTGTATGACAAGTAATGGTAAGTGCAATGTTGGTACGTGAAGATAAAGGAAAACGATTCCTAATTTATTATGTTAGTAAGTCTTTACTAGATGTTGATACACGATATCCATACCTATAAAGTCTTGCATTAGTTTTAATTATGGCATTAAGAAATCTACAACCCTACTTTCAGTGTCCTCCTATTTCTATTATAACTGCTTTCCCACTAAGAAACATACTGCATATACAGGAATTATCAGGTATATTAGCTAAATAGAAATATAACTCATTGAGTATGATATCATATATTAGCCTAGAAGTACAATAAAATCACAGGGGTTAGCAAATTTTGCAGCGAATTTTTGCACGAACTTAGTTCCTGAAGTAGAAAAAGAACTACAGGTGTTTACCAGAGCTTATCTAGGGACTTGGATCATATTTAGTGACAATTCGTTAAATTTTAATGGAGCAGGTTTTGGTATTATTGGAATTTCCTGCTCAGGGGAAGTCATAAGACAACCAATAAAATATTATCCAATCACTAACAATGAGCAGAGAATGAAGATGTGATTGCAGGCTCAAAACTGGCACGAGAACTTGGTATCGAAAAAATTGTGATCAAAAGTGACTCGCATTTGTTGGTTAACCAAATGTAGGGGACTTGCGTGACAAGAGAGATATGAATGCAACAATACCTCGAAAAAGTACAAGAATTGCTTAGACAATTTTAGACATGGAAAGCCGTGCAAAAACCTAGGAGTAAAATGCAGAAGCAGGTGCATTGCCAAATCTCACATCTGTCGCAGATGAAACAAATGTACAACATGCCATTGTGATACATTTATTTCATTCTGCACTCGACCAAACAAGGAGTGAGGTAATTTAACTTCGGATTGGAGAAACGAATTTTTTATCTTTTTGCAGTATGGTATCTTACATGAAGATAAGAAGAAATCTCAATTATTACGGCTAAAAGCTTCCTGGTGCTGCATAATTCCTGGAAATTTATATCGTAAAATATTTGGTGGACCTTTATCATGATACTTCGAGATATCACAAAAGGAATATTTAAGGGGAGAAGTACATAAGGTGCATTGCGACAATCACGCTGGGGGAGGATCGTTGGTGAAAATATTAAAACAGTGGGATATTATTGGCCTAAAATTGAAGAAGAAGCAGAAAACTTACTAGCTAAGTGTGATACATGTCAACGACATGCCAATGACATGCATCGACTGGTGGAGCTATTGCATTTGATTATTTCACCATGGCCCTTCAGGAAATGGGGCATGGACATCGTAGGGTTGTTGCCTCGGGCTAAAGAAAAGGTATGATTTCTATTAGTTTTAATAGATTATTTCTTAAAATGGGTAAAATCATGTGCTTTTAAACAGGTGCGAGAAAAATAAGTCATGAATTTCAATTGGAGAAATATTATATGCTGATTTTGGATTTCCAAAGGAGAATGTATGCGACAATATCCCACAATTCATAAGCGTGAAAATCATAGAATTCTTCCAAAGTTGGCAGATTAAACGAATTACTTCCGCACCTTATCACCCCATGGCCAACAGACAAGCTAATTCTACGAATAAGGTTATCATCAATATCTTAAAGAAAAGATTGGAAAATTCAAAAGGCAAATGGGCATAAGTATTAACTTGGGTGCTATGGGCTAACCGAACAATGGCAAAAACTAGTAGGAGTGAGACTCCATTTTTGAGTGAGGCACACGCATGCCATTGAAGTAGCAAATGAGGAAAAGTTGCGGGTACATTTGGATTTGATAAAAAAAAAGGAAAAAAGCAGCATTAATTCGAATGGGGGATCAAAAGAAGATAATTGGACAACATTTTAATAGGAAATCCAATTTGAGCTATTTAAAGATTGGGGACTTCGTCCTAATAAAGGTTCTCCGGTCAAGAAAAGCGAAAAATGCAGGAAACTTGAGTCCAAGTTGGGAAGGCCCATATAGGGTTAGAAGCATCGTTGGAAAAGGAGCGTATGACTTGCAAACCATGGATGGCAAGGTGTTACCGTCAAACTGGAATGCAGTCCATATGAAGAAGTATTATTTATGCACGAGTTTAATACCCACGGTCAGGTATCACGCAAAGTTTGATTTTATTTCATTCATTTGAATTTTCTAACCATTTTACATGATAGGCAAAAATCTGGCGCGTACCAAATGATGATATTAGACCCGAAATACACGCGGAGTACTAAGATATTCCAGGTCTAGATTACAACTTTTCTGATGGAAAAAGAGTTATGAAGTCATCATCTGAAAAGTTATCTCTGAGTCCCGTTTTGTATTTTTCTTTTTATGAAAAGGGCCTAAAGAAAGGAGTTGATCCAATGTTTACACAAAGAAAAAAAACGTATACAAGGGCATAGTTAAGCCTCAATAAAAACCTTAAAGAAACCCTTGAAAAGTTTTCAGAGGCGTTCAAACTCGAAAAAAGGATGCAAGTTATTCCCACGAGCTTCTAGGTTAAGGCAAAAAATCTAGTCACGAGAAAAGACCCGAATTTGTAAACATGCTACAAAAGCAGTTATGAAATGTTATATGAACAGTTATGAAAATGATCTACATAATTTATTCATTTGAGAGTTCAAAACATAAAACTTCCTCAAATTACTTCTCATTTCATATCTAATTCATGTTTCATATATTTGTACCAATATGAAGATGAGACGTCATCTTCATCAGTGTCGTTAATATAAAAGGCCCTCTTCTAATAAAATCCATGTATATCGAAGTCGTGGTCTATTAAAGAATTTTAAATGGAAGAGTGAGCTCAAATATTAAAAGTAAAGAAATCATCATATGCGACAAAATCAATAAAAATATTTATATCATAATCGTAAAAAGACAGGGGCAGTAAAACCTTCCAAAAATTGTCCAATAAAACATAAGGGTCCAAACAAAAACCAACAATCAAACACTTTCATTAAAAAAGTGTGGGAAAGAGAAAAACTAAGGAGCATCATCAATGGGAGAAGAAGGATTGACATGGGGAGAACAAGATTGAACATCAGCTTCACCAGGAGAAAATCAATCACCCTTAGAACATTAGTCTTTAGGTATGGAAAAGCTTTGACATTGCCGAGTCTGTTCAGTTATTTCTCTAGCCTTAACGATCTCAAGGTTAAGTTCAAAACCTTCCTACTGGGTTCATTTAAAGTCTCGAGTGAGTGTTCAAAAAAGCCCAGCTACCATCTCAGAAAATAGTGGAATTTTACTGAGTATGTGGTTGTTGGTGTTGTTGTTGTAACATCCAATGATAACTTATCTTCAAGAGCTTCATAATCCTTCTCCCACTGCTCATTCTAAGCTTTCTATTATTCATTTTATGCCTTTGAGGATTGATAAGAAACCTTCAAAGGAGCAAGTGAACATTCAAGTAACTGAACTTTTCTTTAGAGGCACAGAAGTCTTCTTGCGCTTGTGTAAGCAGCTGAACCAGATCACGCGCATAAGCCTCTTTTTTTATTAAGGGGCTCTTTAAAAATCTTTATCTCTTCATTAGCCTTGTAATGTTGTTCAGCAGAAAAAGGATTCCAATCTATCCTTGTCTTCCTCAACTTCACTGGAAGAAGCTTTTAGAACCGCTAACTCATCAAGGACCATCCTTTGTTGTTCCAAAGCTCGTTTTTTCTCTGCAAGAACGTCTTTCTTCAACTAAAGTCCTTTAAATTTTTCTCTCTAATTATCAACCTCGGTGCGCAACTCAAGTAATTGTTAATCAGTCGAAGAGATCCTTTTCATAAGATCATTGCCTATCAAATTAATCTACAAAAAAGGAAAAAGAACGAAGAATTACAGATGAGGAAAAGGAAGGTAGGAAATATAAGTAAACTTGTACCTTAAGAGAAGAATGAACGATGTCATTCATTAAGGTCAAGGAACTGTGACCCTCTAACTTCTTATTTTCCACGGGTCCTAAAAATGGTTTCAGCCATGGATTAACTTTTCCAGATTTTTTCAACAAATTCTCATCGTCGGTGACTTCAGTAACAACTTTTATCATATCTTGCCTGCTACTAGAAGGTTCAGCTTCTACATGAGGAGCAGTAGTGGGAGGAACCATTGGGGCAACACAAGGTAAAGGAACAAGGGGGTTAATAGTGGGTAGAACTAGAAGGGAAGCGAGTGGCAGTTCTTCAGAAATAGGCCCCCGAGGTTTTCCTCACCCTTAAAACCATGTGCAAATAACCTTTCAATAGGACTTGGGGGGGGGGGGGGGGGGGGGGGGGAGGGATTGACTGAGTTAGCAGCATCTTTACTAGAAATTTCTAAAGGAGAACTCTCTGGATCATAAATGAGTCTGAAGGGAATCAAACTTGATGGGGGATCATGAGAGACATGGGTTTTATCATTTGAAACCACGCGTCTTTTGACACGCCATTTATTTTTACCTTGAAAATAGTAATTGCAATTAGATTTGATTTTGTGGTTCTAAAAATACGTGATCTATTTACAATAAGTATTGTAGATATAGAATAGATTATTATTTAATGGAATTTTGTTAGTTAGGTGTGGATGGATGGTCACATATGTGATATTTGAAGTTATGAAATGGTTAATCATGATAGTGGGATAAATTGTTGATGAATGGTGGTAGTTGGATGAACTAAATATATGTATGGTGATGGGATGTAGAGATTTATGCCTACAAGGTGTTTGATAATATGCCTAAGTGGCTTAAGTTATGGAATTTATTACTAATATTGGTTCCATTGGATGTTGCTCTTTTAGATTGAAGGTTCTTAGTGTTGTGGATCATTGTAGTATCACTAAGGGTTGAAATTGAGGTATGCGAGGATAACTCTTTATGCTTAGGAATGTCTATGATTCTCCCTACGCCCCATTCATTATGACTATTACTAGTTTCCTCAGAAAGTAATTATGCCTTAGTTCCATGAATAGTAGTAGAACTTCTATTCTCTAGATGACATAGTTTCATAATCATTCGATATTCTATGAGTTTCAGTTATGACAAATCAACTGTTTATGAATACACATCTCATTTCTAGTACTATTCATTATTCCAGTATCATTTAACTCAGTATGTTTCATTATTTCAGTATCATGTATTGTAGTATGATTCTCGGTTCCTGATTCTAAATTCCTGAATGTTGAACACATGTATTTGGGCCTGAAGATGTAGGTTATGCTTTATGCATCATTAGGCCTGAGGTCGTAGCTTGCGCGCACGCGCACGCGCACACACACACACACACACACAAACACACACACACACACACACACACATATATATATATATATTTGGCATGAGGCCGTAGTTGATCAGATAAACAGATTGTTCATCACTCAGAAGAGTGAGTATTCATAAAATTACTTCCTATGTTAAGTTGAGTTATCAGTTATCAGTTATCAGTTATCAGTTTCAGTATTTACAATTCTCTTCTTCAGTTGTTTTATATACCAGTGCAACTCAAATGTACTGATATCCCTTTTTGCCCAGGGCCTGCATCTCGCAATATAGGTAACGATTTACAGGTTGATAACTCTACTTGCTAGGACATCTCCTATCAGCCATTGGTAAGCCCCAGTCTTTTAGGGCATTATCCCTCCCCTTTTCAGTCATTATAGAATTTTAGTTAATAAAGTATACCGGGGACCTTGTCTCGGTAAAGAGTTAGCATTTCAATATTCTTTAGAGGCTTCGTAGACTATAGTTCTGTCAGTCAGATATTAGCAGGCTTTTATATGTTAGCCTTGTCGGCTACTCGTTTATACTTGCAGACATTTCAGTATTGTCCGCATCTATGATATTTCAGTCAGACTCTTTAGCTAATCATCATGTTGTATTTCCATCTAGTTTACAGTCATAGCGCATGTTGATCCATCCATACAGTTGATTCGTTCGGTCACATGTAGTCAGACAACGAGTGACATGTTACGCCTAGCTCGTGGTTCGGGGCGTGACAGAAACTGCGAGAATAAAGAGTACCGTAAGTCTTCACTTTCCAACAAAATTTCTATGAAACAAATTTTCAAGATCTTTTCTCCATGGGAGCAGCAGTCAATAGTTTTTATACTCAAGAACGGAGGTCAGGAATTTGTTCGAATACTCCCATGGTCGCTGAAAAAATGAATATGCAATTATATAAAGGAACTCGTGACATCAAAGAAAGAAACAGAAAAAATACTTACGTGCAAAGTTCCATTTTTCTTGAAAAGGCATGTTTTCTTCACCAACTAATCCACTAGTGGGGAAAGCAACAAAATGGGCATATCAACCACGATCAAGGTCATCCTCGGGGCTAACTAAAACCCTTTTACTTCTAGCCACGAGAGAAAAGACACCTTCACAAAACAACTTAGGAGGGTAAAGACGATGTAAGTGACAGAAGGTAAAAGGAGCAAAAACTAAATCTGACAAATAGCGAAGGCATGCCATTTCCCTCCACATAATGGGACCAATTTGGCCAAGGCCATTATTAAATTAGCGATAAAACTCGATAATCACTAGGTCAATGGGAGGTTTAAACCCTGAAATGGAAGGGTAGGTATAAATCAAAGAAAAGCTAGCATGGCATGAAGTGATTCTATATTTGGCATCGGGAATTAAATTTGTGAAATTCGGATTCCAATGTCATTCTCGTCGAACTAAAGAAAAAAGACTTGAAGCGATCAGACTTGGGTAGTTTTCATCAGGTTTAAGGAAAGCTATAGAAGAAACTTGAATTTTCATGGCTTCACGATCTGATAAAAAGGAAAATCATTTAGCAAACAATCTAAGAAACCATAGTCTCGCGAATGGGTTTAGTCCGATCGCTATTTCTCGAAGAAGATTTGGGGTTAAAGGAGCTCTAGGTCTAGAAGAAGAGGTTTGACGAAACTATTTTGAGAAGTATAATTGGGAGTATATAATGAACCATGACTGCAGAGTCTACCACCTCTCCTACTCCTAGTAGGGGCCGTAGAAGCAGCAAGCCCATCGATGATCACAACCTTGTGAGGGTCTTGTGTTGAAGAAGACATGTTTAATAAAGAAAACACAGAGGAAAGACATAGGACTATGAATGAAGGTTAAGATGATGGATACAGAGAAAAAGGAAGAGGGATTCAAGAAATCAAGAGGGATTAGTATTTTTTAAGGAGATGCAACCATCACCAAAGTTGATCATTACGAAGTGTCATAATAGATCTGTCTCTTCATGGCTGATGCAACCGCAGAAAAACCCTAATAAGCACTGAGAAACTATAGAACCAATCAGTTGAAGCCACATGGAATGGGCATTAAATGGATGTGACATACGTCACATCGATTCTGAAAATAGCATAATGTTACTTGGGAAATGGAGGGAACGAATTCCCGCCTTAAATACTTACCAATTTTCAAATATTTAGTTGACAATATTTAGAAAGTGGGAGGACTATCTGTATTAGTGAAAAAAAGACATGACATGTGACCTATCATCGAGGTGACAAGGCATGGTACATGGACCATCAATATAGCAACAAGTGGCATTCCTAATAAGACGAGTTAAAGAAGGTGAAAAAGGTACGGGAGGAACACCCTCGGGTTTACACTCAGAAAATAGACGGACTTGACGTACAGTTGTAAAAGAAGAAACAGGAGCGTAATGAATAAAGGCCATTAAGAAGGGAAGATGCACGAACCTATTATAAATAAGAATGGAAAATCGATACAGTTACCGGAAATCTTTAGGCATAAATAGTTTTGTTATAATTGTATATGATAACGGGTAATCAAGGCAATTAATGCCATTAGTGAGACCGAATTAAGTAAGGAAGCCATTACAATTGAATACCATTATATAAGGACTGAAATCCCATTTGTAATGGCATCAGATAATGAATAATTAAAAGTTATGCAATCATTCTTTGCTTTATTCTCAAAGTTCTAAACCATAATTTTGGGAGTGATTATCAATTTGTTTCATATTTTCTTTGTCAATTATTTTCATTCCTTGATTTATTCTTCAAATTATTGGGAAAGTGAAGTAAATCTTGGTTACCAGTAACCCAATTTCTTCTAGAAATTAAATTTCACCGAGAAATCTATTTTTTGGGTTGGGGTGAGGGGAAGACATGATCTCTTTTATTCTAGGAATAGGCTGAGGCGTTAGATGATTTTTTATTTAGTAGAATAAGCGTAGAAAACTTCACCAAATTAAAATTTGAATTTGCCACAAAATTTCTTGATTTAATATCAAAATATACAAATTTTTGCTTGCAATTAAATCTGAAATTTTATAAAAACTTATAAATCAAAAAAAATAAATATTGTTTGCCATCATTTTTATTCTTTCTCTTCATTTTCTACTGCATAATGGAAAAAATGATTAGTTTGCAAATTACAAAGCAAACATGTTGTTGGACTTTAAGCTATTGGGCTTTAAAGTAGAAGAAGTGTGAATTGAAAATGGAGGGAAAACGAAAATTTGAAGAAGTGAACTTTTGTCTTGCACTTTTTCCCTCATTGGTGAGGGACAACCACATTTGTGTGCTTATATATAGAATTACTTCTTAAAGCTCTAAAAAGGAGTTGAAGAGAATGAACCCTCGCACCGTCGTCGTCACTCGCTCGGCTCGGCTTCGGCTTTGGGTTTGGATTTGGAAAATGATCGATCGATAAGATTATTTTTGGATAAAATTTATTTACTTATTTAATAATAAATAATTAAATGCCAAATCACTTTTGAAAATACGCCAGAACCCTGCTGAAGGTTCAGAGGGCCTCGCTGGCCGCGGTTCTGCCGCGACCGCGATAAAACCACGGCAGGCGACGTATTCTTCTGAAAAGGCACCTTTTCCAGACACCTTTTTTGATAATTTTCTATAAATTCTGAGGCAAGGCTCCATTTTCTACACATGAAAAATACTCCAGAACTTCTTTCTTTCTGAATATACTGCATCCTAGTTTGCAGTCTCTCTCTCTCAAATTTGTAAGTGTGATTTTGCTCCGTTCTTTGAGTTTGTTGGTATCCAGCAGTTTGTATTGCCACTGTTGCAGGAAGGTTTATTCTGTTTTATCCTGAGAGGATTTAATCCATTACCTTGGCAACGTGTGAGGGGGTTAAAATTCCTTAAGGACACACAAGAAAGTTGTGGACTCAGAATATTTCTGATTCTCTAATATTTTTCAGATTTCTTTAATTCTCCTAACAGTTTTTCTGATTTTTGGTTTAACACAGTAACGCTCACAAGCTTAAGGAATTTTTTTATGATCATTTCTGTGTTGATTATATGTATAAAACTGTTTTCTGTATACTGTGTTGAATACTAAAGCCTTGTTTCTTTCTACTCTAATAATTGTTTCTGTCCGTTTTAAAGTACATAAAAACTTTGCCGGAATAATAAACGTACGGGTTTGAAGTATATAAAAACTTTACCATTGTTACGTGTTGTATGTTTGGTTTGGTATT
>MU665601.1:31321-44512 GCA_026770625.1 Nicotiana glauca
GAAATGATAGGGATGGCGAAGATGAATCTCCTTTTGAAGAAATATGTTTGGAAAATGGCATTATTCACCAAACAACTGCCCCTTACTCTCCACAATCAATGGAATTGCGGAGAGGAAGAATTGAACGTTGAAGGAGATGATGAATGCATTGCTGATAAGTTCTGGCTTACCACAGAATTTGTGGGGGGAAGCTATACTTACAGCTAACCGAATAATCAACCATGTACCTCATAGTAAAACACANCTTGGGAGGAAATAAAAGATGTTATGCCTAATGAAGAAAATCCGAGAAGAAGTAAACGTCAAAGGACATCTACTTCATTCGGTCCAGATTTTTTGACTTTTCTATTAGAAAATGAGCCTCGTACCTTCAAGGAAGCAATGTCTTCTTCTGAGGCACAATATTGGAAAGAAGCTATCAATAGTGAAACAAAATCCATATCGAGCAACCATACTTGGGAATTGGTTGATCTTCCTCCAGGTAACAAAACGTTGGGTTCTAAATGGATTTTCAAGAAGAAAATGAAAGACGATGGTACTATTGACAAATACAAGGCAAGACTTGTTGTCAAAGGATTTAGACAACGAGAAGGTCTTGACTATTTTGACACATACTCGCCGGTAACAAGAATTACATCCATTCGGATGCTAATAGCATTATCTGCCTTGTATGATCTTCAAATCCATCAAATGGATGTAAAAACAGCCTTCTTAAATGGTGATTTAGAGGAAGAAATCTACATGGACCAACTTGAAGGGTTTTTGGTTCCGGGAAAAGAAAAGGTATGTCGACTTGTTAAGTCTCTTTATGGACTAAAACAAGTACCCAAGCAATGACATGCGAAATTTGACCAAATAATGTTGTCAAATGGCTTAAAGATTAATGAACGTGATAAATGTGTTTATATTAAGAACGTACCAAATCATGTAGTCACTGTTTGCTTATATGTTGATGATATGCTAATAATGAGCAAAGACATTGCCGACATTCAAGCTACTAAGCGCATGCTTGCTAGTAAGTTTGATATGAAAGACTTAGGAGTTGCCGATATAATTCTATGAATTAAAATCAAGAGGACTCTTCAGGGTCTAGCTTTGTCTCAATCACATTACGTGAAAATGTTACTTGAAAAATTCAAACACTTGTAATTTAGAAGAGCAAGAACTCCAATTGACTTAAATCATCATCTTATAAAAAATAAAGGTGAAAGTACATCTCAATTGGAGTATGCTCGTGTGTTGGGAAGCTTAATGTACATCATGAACTGTACACGACCTGATATAGCTTGCGCAACAAGTAAACTTAGTTGATTCACAAGTAATCCCAACAAACATCACTAGGTAGCAATGAAACGAGTTCTGGGATATTTGGAATATACCCAAGACTATGCTTTGCACTACAATAAATATCTTGCGGTTATTGAAGGATATAGTGATGCAAATTGGATAACCGGCTCAACAGAAACAAAGTCCACAAGTGGATATGTTTTTACTGTTGGTAGAGGAGCAGTATCTTTGAAGTCTTCCAAACAAACATGCATCGCTCGCTCTACAATGGAATCAGAGTTTATAGCATTGGATAAAGCCGGTGAAGAAGCTGAATGGCTTCAAAATTTCTTAGAAGACATTTTGTTCTGGCCAAAACCTTTGGCTCCTATTTGCATACATTACGATAGTGAGGCTGTAATAGGACAGGCAGGGAGCGTTATGTACAATGGAAAGTCTCGTCATATACGACGAAGACATAACACCGTTAGACAACTACTTTCTAGTGGAATTATCACTATTAATTATGTAAGATCAAAGGATAATGTGGCGGATCCACTTACAAAAGGCTTAACTAGAGAGGGAGCTGAGAAATTATCTAAGGGAATGGGACTATGGCCAAGGACAAGTCAACATGGCGGTAACTCTACCTAGAATTTTGGATGTTCCGAGATCTAGGTTCAAGGAGCTCAAACAAAGTTGTGATAGACCGATTCAACATTGTCAAAATAAAATCTTTGGTCCATTTTCATGATGAAGATAATGTTCAGTAACAAGGATAGAACTTTACACGTTCTTTAATGATTACCTAAGTTTGATGTGGTAATTATCAAATAGTGTCAATCTAAAGGATTACACGTTTAGGAATCACCTATGTAAGTGTGAAGTGGAAGCCGCTTCAATGAGAATTCTGTAAGGCCAATTCTCTACGCACTTATGAAACCAGGCGGTGTTCATGGCTAAAACGAACACAACAATGATAACCAAAAGATGGTTAAGGGTTGGTTGTGTGACATATGGTTGTCTAGGTATACACTAAAGTTCGACTGTTCAAAGATATCAAATCTACCTATCGACCGAGTATATCCGACATATGTTCACTACGGAAAGTTAAAAGGGAAACCTACTTATCCAGATGCAATTAATCCTTACTTGCAAAATCACATAGCTTTCATCTATGATCTTTCTTGATACAGCCATTCCCATTCATATGGGGGATTGTTGGACTTTAAGCAATTGGGCTTTAAAGTAGAAGAAGTGCAAATTGGAAATAGAGGAAAATAAAATGGAGGGAAAATGAAAATTTGAAGAAGTGAACTTTTGTTTTGCACTTTCTCCCTCATTGGTGACGGACAACCACATTTGTGTGCTTATATATAGAATCACTTCTTAAACCTCTTAAAAGGAGTTGAAGAGAATGAACCCTCGCGCCGTGGTCGTCGCTCGCTCGGCTCGGCTTTGGCTTTGGATTTGGATTTGGATTTGGATATGGAAAATGATCGATCGATAAGATTATTTTTGGACAAAATTTATTTAATTATTTAATAATTAATTAAATGCCAAATCACTGCTGAAAATACGCCAGAACTCTGCTGAAAGTTCAGAGGGCCGGCAGGCAGATTCAGAAAGCTTTTCTGATCGCGGTTCTGCCGCGACCACGGTAGAACCGCGGCAGGCAACGTATTCTTCTGAAAAGGAACCTTTTCCAGACACCTCTTCTGATAATTTCCTATAAATTCTGAGGCAAGGCTCCATTTTCTATACATGCAAAACACTCCGGAACTTCTTTCTTTCTGAATATACTGCATCCTAGTTCGCAGTCTCTCTCTCTCAAATTCGTAAGTGTGATTTTGCTCCATTCTTTGAGTTCGTTGGTATCCTGCAGTTTGTATTGCCACTATTGTAGGAAGGTTTATTCCATTTTATCCTGGGAGAATTTAATCAATTACCTTGGCAACGTGTGAGGGGGTTAAAATTCCTTAAGGACAGACAAGAATGTTGTGGACTCGGAATATTTCCGATTCTCTACTATTTTCCAGATTTCTTTAATTCTCCTAACAGTTTTTCTGATTTTTGGTTTAACACAGTAACGCACACACATGCATCATCCTCGATCACTTGCTTTGGTTCGATGCTTTTGATTATAAGTTCTTTTTTCGCTTTTCTTTCTTTTAATGTTTTTTGACGCATCAAGTTATTTTACCATTATATTTTCAAAGACCTAGTAGTTTTATTTTATATGGGACGATTCTGATTAGGAGTTCTGATTTCTTTTTCGGCTAATTGTTTATTCTGACTAACTTTTAAAGGTGAATCAGTTCTATGTACATTTTCACTTATTATATATTATAGTTTCTTGAATTTTTAAATTTTTATATAATTTTACCATCTTTTAATATTTTTCTTTATTACATTAATTTTATAGGGCTTACACGGAGTGCTTCGAGCCTTATGCCTTGTCCAGTATCAAGTAAAACACTTTGTATCCCCCTTCCCCCGGCGGCTTTTAAAACACTCATTAATCTGGGAGCGATTCGTCGACGCCCGGCGCGAAAGAAACATCGACCAAGGATAGAGTAAAAATAGGGAATTCCCAAGGCATACAGCTAAGTCTAACAAAGCCGAGCAGGCCTGCCCTGAACCCGTATCAGGGCGTCACGTCCAACTGTCCCATCTCAACATCTTTGTAATTAATGCTTTTCATACTATGTTGGGATTCCCCTCCAACTATTTTACATAAGATCAATAAAATGTCTCTCTCTCCTCTTTCTCTCTAACTTATTCGCTCAAGACTACCACTTTTATTTATTACGTTCATACTTGTTCTTCATTTATTGCTCCCCATAGGTCGTAATGAGCCTCTAACGATTATACGCAGATTGTTATCCCTTTTTCGTTTAACCCTGATAGTTCGAGCCCGAGCCTAGGCATCGACTTTGAGGACCCTCGTCGGCCGGTCCGAGGCCCGGACAGTAAGCTCCTCTGGTAAAATTATAACCCAGTTTTAGCTCGTAGTTCGCCTTTGACTTCATATATCTAGCATCAATTGCTCTAACAACTAGCATAAAAATAGATCACATATTTTCAGAATCCCATCAACAAAAGGCGTTATCATTTTCACGATAAACAGTTTGGTGCTCACCGTGGGGATAAAAATAATAGTGATTATTTTCTTGCTTGTTTCATTACACAACGCAAGTTATCTTTCACACTTTTTTTCGCCAAGATCTTCCATTTTAGGTCGAAAGGTCTGATTCAGTGAACAAAGATGAGAAGAACAATCTCGAAAACCACGGGGAAAACGGGGTCGCCATTCCAGTTGTTGGCGCGCCACCACAGAACCCCGATAACGCGCCAGGACCGATTCTAACGGATGCAGATTCATAGGACGCACAGTAAGTCGATGAAACCTCACGCAGTGACATGACTATACGACATGGCGACCAACAGCTAGCCCAAAAAACTCCAGCTCAGGAAGAACAGGAAGTTACTCTTCATGTTATTTTTGAAATGTTGCAGGCATAATAGTTGGTTATCGCTCAGTTCCAAAGACATCCGAAAAATCGTAGCACGGTAGGAGCGGGAGCTACTCCTCTGGCCGAACAGATACCAGAGAGATCGAGCAATGATGGATCGGTACCCGATCCTGCCATCGTAAATATGCTCTAGGATATCACCAAAAGGCTTAAGTCACGCGAGAAAATGATAGCAGCCAATGACAAAAAGGTCGAAGCCTACAACTTTAGTGTCGACCAAATCCCAGGCGCGCCCCCGGTCCTGAAGGGTGTAGATTCGAAGAAGTTCGTGCAGCGGTCGTTCCCCGTGGAAGCGGCTCCAAAACGCATTCCAAAGAAGTTCAGAATGTCAGAACTCCCAAAATACATCGGACCTCAGAACCCAACAAACACACCACTGCCTATGTGTGCGCGATAACGGACAATAACATAAAATATGATGAGATCGAGTCTGTCTGAACGAACGAGTTTGGAGAAACACTCTCGAAGGGGGACCTAATGCGGCATCACAACCTAGATCCTAACTCAGTAGATTTATCTTCCATGATAGCAAGTTCCTTCATAAAGGCACATGTCGATGCCATCAAAGTAGCAACAAGGAAGACTGACGTATTCAAGATTAAGAAAAGGGTGGATGAAATACGGTGAGAAATCGTACCTCATTTCCAAAAGGAACGAGTAGAGCTACCCCCGGCCTTCAATGACTGGGCGGTGCAGGCTTTCACTCAAGGCCGGAATGAAGGAAGCTTGATGGCTTCAAAACAGTTGAAACAGAACTTGATCGAGTATATAGCTATGACCTGTTCGAGCATCCACAATCGGTACCGATCAAAAATCAGGATCGAGGATGATCAGCTGGGAGCCCCCTCGGACTCAGTATACCTCAGCACGCCCTTGGCAAGGGAACTGAGATCAAACGAAAAAAGATACCAGTCATACACCCAAGATAGGAGGAATACCCCGAAGCGCAACCTACTTCGTAGCGTCGGAGAATAGGTTGAAGACAATATCCTCGGGAGCTCATCGATAGAGCTAGGTTTGATGGAGACGCGAGGCTAGCGAGGACACCTCGCCTGTCAGAGTACAACTTCAATGTTGTTATATCAGACATGGTGTTCAGGGTAGCGAAATTGGGGACACCAAATGGCTCAGGCTTATTCAGTAGAATCCTTCACTGAAGAATCACGGCTTGGTATGCAAACCTCATAATATGCGCAGCCATAGAACCAAAGATCGCCGCCAGCTCCAAAATGAAACGACCAATCTACCCAAAAAAAGTCACCGCCGAGAATATTTGAGCAATCGAGCTCAAGTTCAGTTCTGAGAAAGAAAGGCGGCCAAGAAAAGCTAATCAAATAGGCCACGACATGTTACCATGATGTTATAAGGGTGTCAATGCTCTCCAGAAACTTGTGAAGAGGAGGACGAAAATATCCATCAGCTAAAAAGAGCGGACTCAGGGATACATACCCGAGGATTCCCTCTCGTTCGGCAAGGAAATCTCCATAACCTCGGTCCAACCTCACAACAACGCACTGGTAACCTTCTTTCTCATTCCTTCATTTCAAATTAAACATGTGCTCGTAAATTCAGGTGGCTAGACCAACATTAACGGGTCAAGGTTGATACACGAGCTTGGACTGTCAGGCCAAATGATTCCCGCCTCTCAAATCCTTCACGGATCCAACATGGCGACCAAAACAATGAAAGGAGAGACCATTATCTCAATCAACATGGACGGCGCGGACCGGAACATCAAATTCCATGTCACCAAAAGAGACGCGAGGTATAAACACTTTATTCGGACGGTTGAGGACACACCGCATGGAAACGGTACCTTCCCCTCTTCACCAAATAATGAAACCTCTAACGAAGGATGGAATTAAAACCATCTAAAGGAAAAAACACGCAGCAAGGAAAATGTTCGCGTCACGGAACATGACGCTAACACCGATATCTCTACTCTCGAAAGAGTTAAGGGGTAATCAAACCACATCCTCGGCTAAGCCCGATTAAACACAGTGGAAGACTATACAGAGTCCTCTATCCAAACCACAGGGACACACCAGACCGCAGAACATCACCTGCACACCTCACGATAAGGTAAGACTGTCTCCCCCTTTCATTATTTTACACTAACTCATATGAAGACACCTGGTCAGGGCGGTCGAAAGTATTAACCCAACCCAACAAGCTTACAAGGCTTCCTCTGCAATCAAACCCGAGCACCGGAGGACATACTTCGAAAGATAACCGACTTGAAAGAACCAAGGAGCACAGAGGAGGGTCCAATTAGGAAAATGATGTACCGGGCCAAACGGTGAAATGAACCGTGTACACGTAAGCCGAGCTCACGGTAACAAAACAACATGTACTTATTCCAAACAATCAAAGAATATCTTTCACCAAAACAACTCGTACTCCAAAGCAAATTCAACATCTTCACATCAAGCATTCCTCCGTCGAGAATGCCCCAAAATACTCGGAGACTAGCGTCAATAATTCGGCACCCGTACGACCTTAGGGTCAGAACTCCATACTCATGAACCCTCAATGAGGCGACATGGAAACTACGAAACATCTAAAAGAGGAAACTTTGCCCTGAACACTCAAAGACTGGCATCACAGACTCAGGAAGGGCATGACTCCACGATCAGAAGCTCCAAGGTTGTAAAAGCTTTAATAAGGCAATTTCGAGCTCACGATCAACGGCCCCCGAGCCTGAGTAAACTCGATGACTCGGAGACTGTTGCCAAGCGCCATTTACTTAAAAACCCGAGGCCATAAGACCCCAAGTGGGAAAGCTCGGTCTAGCAAAATCAATTCAATATAAAATTGTAAGAATTCAATAGGCATGACAAAACTGTAAGACCTCAACAGGCATGACAAAACTACAAGACCTCAACAGGCATGACAAAACTACAAGACCTCAACAGGCATGACAAAACTATAAGACCTCAACAGGCATGGCAAAATTGTAAGACCTCAACAGGCATGAAAATTTTGTAAGATCTTACTATAGGCATAAACTCAATCCTGAATTTTAGGCTATACGTCGCATTTGTAAGACACCCGAAAGGGCATACCGTTGATATAGACGCCTAAAATAATACACTAGGGATCAAAGGCTACGGCCAAACATAAATAACTATGGTCATACGGCTACACTAGCCAATTAACGCGACTTGGGGATGCTCGACTGTCGCTACAAAATCACAAGCCATTACTTCGAATCTACTTCGAAAAGAACCGATTAAGCAGGCTACCCTCGACAAGCAAAATGAGCTTCGACCATGTCAGCTCCAAATCACAAGTTTTCGAGCTACTCAGCCTACGAGCTAAACCTTATGAGGTTCTCAAATATTGCCGCTAAGAACTTGAAATCGAGGTTGTTCAGGAATCGATGACAGGTCAGGCAAAATACTTACAAAAGTCCATATCGAGAGGAAAACAAAGCCTATAAATGCCTAAGGGCAAAGCGTAAGAGCCATTGTCGCCAACCTAACGAGCCTCAGGGCCACACACAAAAGCCTAAGAGCCACTGTCGCCAGCTTAAAATTTGAAAGCTTAAGGGTCAAAATGAGCTCGAGACATAAACCTATTCGTAAACCGGACCCAAAATAGTTAACTATATATGCCAAAGGGAAACACATAAGAGCCATTGTCTCCAACTTAATAAGCCTCAAGGTTATGCACATAAACAGTTGATTCAACCAAAGGCATAAGAGTCGTTATCGCCAGCCTACACAAATACAAAATCTTGAGGGTCGAATGAGCTCGAATCGAAGTCCGACTCAGAGACTGAACCCAAAATAGTTGAGCAAGCGCGTAAATGCCCCCGGGCCAGCCTAAGAGCCATATCACGAATCTAAGGATTATCACATACGAAATGGAAATATCTATGCCCCGTACCTGAATGCTATGGCCTATCGGCCTCATCTCCACTTTTTTCGGTGTCGGACAGAAGAAACCGAGCTCCACGCTCGACTTCCCTCACTCGTGCCAGCTCTTTCGGAAGAACAAACCCTTAGAACTGATCTCCTCAAGTATCTTTTATCGGTATTTGCAACGAGCATATTCATTGGTCCTCTCTTCACGATCAACGACCCTATTCAACTCGTCCAGGGCATCAGTCGCATCCCTCATATAAATTGCTATCTCCTGATCAACCTTAGTCCGGCCCAATGTTGCTTCAGCCCGAACATCAACGATCTCAACCCTAACCTTTGAAAGTTTGGACTCAAGCTTCGTGATCATATCTGCTTGTACTAAAGCATTGTCACAAGCTAAGTGGAGTTGGACCTCGGAGGCAAGAATTTTAGCCAAGGAACCTTTCTCCTCTAAAGCTTAAACCAACGCCCGAGCTTTTAGCCCGATGGAATCGTTCCTGATCTGATCGGCTTCACCCTTGAGGCGTTCCAAGGCCTTCGTCTTTTTCTGCAACTGGGAAAGGCAAAAGGTTACCCTAAAAGGTTAGAAAACGGAACGCACACTCAACCAGGACAAGAAGTTACCTGCTTCATCAAATAGCTTTCGTAATTCGAGCTCCGGTACGCCTCATGTCGTTGGTATGCCAACTCAACTTCCTTTTCCTCGCAAAGGAGCCTTAGGGATCTACAATCATCCAGAGCTTTCCGGATCCTAGTTTTATGAAGGAGCAGCTCGGACCTAAACCTGCCAAAGGCCTTCTGATGAAAAAGTTTGATAAGAAAGGGAATTCACAGGTTTTGAAAGACCTACAGTGAAGCTTTCCACAAAATGAAGTCAGCAGATTTTCTCGAAGGCCGAGCACACATCTGCTGGACCAGTCCCCTCAACCCGGGAAGGATCAACCCCGGTCGAGGCACGACCATTCTGAGGAGCCGTCTTTCTAGAGATAGAAGCTTTAGGTGCAGTAGGCTCAGGCGATACCTCCGCCTCAAAGGCCTGGCCTCGCTTCGCCTTATCATGAGCGACATCGCCCTGTGAATACACACCCCGCTTATTATTGTCATCCTTCGGCTTGGAAGTTAGAACCTTCTCTAGAGGAACATGGACTCGCCTTTGGAGGCTTCCTGATACCTACGCCAGCAAGATTGATACATGAAAAGGAAAAGAATGTCTCTCCAAATGAGCAAGGGACAAGGAAGAAGTAGTATGCACACGCACCATGAAGTTTTGCCTCCTATCTGCCCCGGGACATGGCTCGCCACCTACGCTCGTCGCAATTTGAGTGGGTCGCCAGCTTCGGGACACAATCAAGCAGGTTTGGAACATCGGCCGGCACCCATGAAGTTGTTGAAGAAAAGAAGGAAACACGGTTATAGAACCAACTTTCACCATGAGCAAAATCAAGAAAGCACGGTACGCTCCACTCACACGTGTAATTCCATTCCTCGGGGAATGGCATATGCTCCATGGGGATAACTTCAGCCATCTGGACCTAGAAGAACCGACTAACCCACTCTCGATATCCATCTTCCTCATCATTACCAACAAAGGGTATGGACGAACAACACTGCAAGGTTAGCAGACCTTGATTATGAAAGGGCCGGTACATCTTGACAAGGTGATGGAGTGTGAATTCAAGCCCTGCCTTCTCCGCAAAGAACCTTGCCATCAGCACTATTCGCCAAAATGATGGATGTATCGAAAATAAAGTAACTTGATACTTTATGCAAAAGTTGAGCACGACCCTGTCAGGGGAGCCCAGTGTGAAGGGATACGTGTACACATTCAAGAATACATCGGCAAGGTCCGCCATACCCTCATCTAGGGAGATTACCTATAGCGCTATCTTCTTCCCTCATCCGCAATCTCTCCTCACTAACTCGAGATGCTTCTCTCTTATCAAAGACGTAGCCTTCAAGATAAACTCTCGCTGATTCTGAGCACCGGGAGTGGAACTTTCCCCTCTTAGCTGAACAGACCCCGGAGTCGCAGTTATAGCTATGGAAAGACTGAGAAACTGAAGCGGGAGCCTACAAAAACACTCTGGTGCTAAGGTAATGCCAAAACAGGAAGATAGCTATCCAAGATAGTAGGATCTCCTAAGAAGCAGAAGGAAACCCATATACATGTGAGGAAACGGCAGTGCTCGGTCTACCCAAGTTAGGCCTCGGGAGGTCGATGACTTCGATGCCAATCCTGACGTGGTACCTGACCGTAAGGAACCCCATCAACAAGAAATTAGGCTTCAAAGAGCCAACAACATCATCTCCAGTCCTGAAGTGGTACCTGACCTCGAGGACCTCCATCAACAACAAGTTAGGCTTTAAGTAACCAACAACATCATCACAAGTCTCGAGGTTATACCCAACCTCGAGGACCCCAATCAAAGAGAGGTCAGGCTTCGAAAAGCCTTCAGCGCCATTATAGCGCTCGAGGCGGTACCCGATCTTGTAGTTTTCCTCTCTAAAAAGAAAAGAAGCACTCTGAGCTCCGCCCATGAGGGCTCAAGGAGGGCTCAAGGCATCGCCTAAATATAGGCAACCCCTCGATGGAGGCCTACCTACAATGGCTTAAAAGATTATCTATATCAAGTTCGAGGTAAATCTTCAGGTACCCGAAGCTGACCTTCACTCAAGATACCGCTCTCAAAATCTTTAAAAACTCGATGTACTATCTCCATGCAACTCGAGGGGCTCGATGACCCGAATCCATCGGACCAATTCAGGCTTGGTCCGAGGTACGATGATGGGCTCAGAAAGGAGTCGTTTCTATCAACCAATGGTCGAAAAGAATGATCGTATCCGAGTTAGATATTGACAATCATCAACAGAGGCATACATTCATAATCCCCACAAATATAAAAGAATATGTCAAGCATCAAAGGCAGAATTAAAGAAAACCTGTTTATATTCATATTCACAAATATTTGCTTACAAGCAGCCCTCGAGAGGTCCTTACATATGATTATAAAAGCCCACGCAGGGTCCCTACATGGAAATAAAGAAGTAGAAGGATGTACATATAATAAAAGCCTAAGACCCTAGCCTATTCTCAAAGGTGCGTCCTCGATAACAACATTTTCAGATATCATCTCCTCAAGCACGCGTCCTCAAAGACAATTTCTTCCAAGCACAATCACCTCGGGAGCCTTATCTCGATTCTTCAGAATGGCATCTTCAAAAGGGGAAACGACGAAGAGAAAAGCGACGGAGAAGAGAAAAGTGACACGGAAAAGGAAGAAAGGAATGAAAAAGTGGCTGGGTGAAAAATCTGGCTAGTATGGATTTCGCCAGGCTATTATTGTAAAGCCACTTCTTGAGACGAGGCCCCAATGTGGGATGAAACAGTTAGTAGATAGTCCCACCTCACTCCATGGAAAATGAATGGAGTGAGGCGCCCTACCGGATATTCATGGGAGGTGAGCAACGGTGTATAATCCGAGCATCCTCTTCAGCAGCGGTGCATAAATTATTCCTCAGGACGGAGGAAATCGGCCCTCTGCTTCTTCATCCCAGACCAACGAAGATAATAAACACAACAATAACAACATAAAAATAGTATAATCTCGCTCGACCAGAGAAGGTCCAGGAGATAGGCCGTAGTATGCTTGATATGGCCATAAAACCTTGAGGCCATGGTCCTCAAACATGGTGAATGACAAAAAATAAAGATAGCGAGAAAGGAGGAATGGATAGGTATGGCAAGATACTTGGGAAAGAGGCTGATCCCAGGAGGCCCCTATTAATAGAAAGAGGGACAATGTAACCGACGATGCTATTATCACCCTTGAAAAACGTAACGACAGGCGCATTCAATGCGACCATGGGAGCTGAATCGACTGCAGCATTACAGCTCTGAAGAATCAGAAATTGAAATGCGTTGAATCGCCTTGAAAAAGCAAAACGGTAAAAATGTTTCGGTAATCATGGAGGCTTACGTCACCAATATGATATCATCACGGGGAGCCCAAAGAGTTGGTCATCAAAATCGTTTCCCTTCGCTTCGTTCTAGGAAATACGGAGACTATCTGTTTGCGGCAAAATCAAAGGGTCAAATTTCTTGCAACTAGTTCGTTTCAGAAGATCATCTCGAGTCCCCGAGGTTGCGAAGCTAGGACCGAGTTCTCTCCCTTGATGCTCGTCAACGCCTGGTCCGAATGAAATATCGACCAAGGCTAGAGTAAAAACGGAGAATTCCCAAGGCATACGGCTACGTCTGGCAAAGCCAAGCAGGCCTACCCTGAACCCGTATCAGGGTGTCACGTCCAACTGTCACATCTCCACGTCTTTGTAATTAATATTTTTCGTACTATGTTGGGATTCCCCTCCTATATAAAGGAAATCCCTACCATTTTGTAAAGGACTTGGTGTTGCTCCAACTATTCTACATAAGATCAATAATATCTCTCTCTCTCTTTCTCTCTCTCTCTCTCTCTCTCTCTCTCTCTCTCTCTCTCTCTCTCTCTCTCTCTCTCTTTTCT
>MU665601.1:65053-93211 GCA_026770625.1 Nicotiana glauca
AACATGCTTAGATTCCACACATATTTGACATTTTGATTTGTCGCATTCAAATTTAGGCAATACTTCCAAATTAATCATTTTCCGCAAGGTCTTATAATTAACATGACCCAAACGTATATGCCATAATTCATTTGACTCAAGTAAGTAAGACGAAGCTGAAATTTTATTATTATTTTCAACAACCATTACATTCAGCTTGAAAAGTCACTCAGTGAGGTATACAAACATACCGTTCTTATTACAACCTTATCAGAAATAAAAACACACTTAAAACCATTCTTAACAAGAAGTCCAGGAGAGACTAAATTCTTCCTAATCTCAGGAACATGAAGGATGTTTTTCAAAGTCACCACCTTGCCAGAAGTCATTTTCGGAAAGATCTTCCCACATCCTTCAATCTTGGCGGTTGAAGAATTTCCCATAGAAGGCATCTCTTTGGGTCCAACAGAAGCATATGTTGCATACGCTTCCCTAACAGCACAAACATGGTGAGTGGCTTCAGAATCAATCCACCACTCCTTAGGATTTCCCACCAGGTTGCATTCAAAAGCATGGCATACAAGTCATCAACATCTTCATGCTTTTCAACCATGTTTTCTTGACCCTTCTTTTTGTCTTTCCTCTGAGCATGACACTCTGTAGATGTGTGCCCATCTTTCCCTCAGTTGTAGCAATTTCCATTGAACCGCTTCTTGCTTAGGTTGCTCTTCGGTCCAGAAGCCTGCTTCCTCTTTCTCTTATTTGAGAAGTATCCTCCATAATGTTTTCTCCTATTATTGTTGAGTTTCCACGGCCTCTTTTTTCGGCAGCTTTGTTGTCTCTCAGATTCTCAACCGAACAATAAGATCTTCAAGGGACATCTCCTTGCGTTTGTGTTTCAAGTAGTTTTTGAAGTCCTTACACAGAGGCAACTTCTCAATCATCGCTGCTACTTGGAATGCTTCATTGATGACAAGACCTTCAATGAAAATTCTATTAGTAAAATTACTAAAATAGTACTTTCATCATCCGTATTAATTCGATTTATACCTTCAGCAAGGAGATCGTGAATGATCACTTGCAATTCCTGGACTTGGATAATAATAGACTTGCTATCTACCATTATGTATTCCAAAAACTTGGCGGCAACGAATTTCTTCAACCTGACATCTTTAGTTTTGTATTTCTTTTCAAGTGCAGTCCACAATTCTTTTGACGTATCCATGCCATTGTAGAGATTATACAAATCGTCCTCCAATCTGCTAAGAACATAATTCTTGCACACAAAATCAGAATGCTTCCACGCCTCAATCACGAGTGTCACACCTCCTTTTTCACACAACCCACGGAAGGGGTCTAAGGGAGTTTTTTGCAATTTACGTGACAATCTAAAAGATATTAGTTTTATTAAAATTCAAAGTCGCCACCTGGGATAATTTATGGTGTCCCAAGTCACCGGTTTAAAATCCCTAATTGAGAAAATTGACTCTTATTTATGGTCCACGAAACACAGAAATTCGAGTAAGGAATTTTGTTAACCTGAGAGAAGGTGTTAGACATTCTCGGGTTCCGTAATTTTAGCACGATCGCTTTGTTCATACTTGGCTTAATAAAATTATCTAATTACCCATTTTTTGACCTATGTGCATTTGCCTCTTTTAGTTAAGAAATTATCTTGAAACGAGTCACGCGCACGTGTACTCATTTTGTTTGGCGTGTCAAAAATAATGTCACACGAACAAGTCCACAATTAGTAGCTCTTTATTATTGTTAAGAAATTTTGGTCGAAGTTGCGCGAATGCATACTCTGATTTTGTTTATAGGATTGAAATTATGTCACGTGAACGTGTCCACAGTCACGATGATATATTAAATCGCGCCAAGATTTTTGTGGAGCTTGGGGATATTCATGGGATCAGTATTACGGCTGAAAGCGTTTAGTAGGAATACGCACTGGATCTTGTTGTTGGCGGGGCTTAGCAACATCTTTTCTATCAATGGGAGGATTGTCCCGAGTAACTTGTTCATTCCATCTGAACCAAAACTTCTTAAAACTTTCCTTGGGTTTCTTTTCCATCTGAGATAGGGAGGAGCAGTCTGGGACAATGTCTATATTATACTGAAAGTGTCGTACAAAATCTTAAGTCGTGTCATCCCATGTATGTGTCACGACCCCGGTTCGCCCTCCGTGAACCATCGTGATAGCACCTAGTCTCCACGACTAGGTAAGCCTAAATTACGAAACGATAACCAAAACTTGCAGAAGTAAAACAATTTAAAAATAGAATTAAAGCATTAACAGTGTTTAAATGTGCTGCTCGACATACACCATATATAAAACTCAAAGTCAATATCCAAATCCGAGACCCGAAAACCCACAGAATCACAAGCTAAGAAAGAGAGAAAATACTACATAGCTCTAACTCCAGAATTTGTCTAATAAGAATAGAAAATACAGAAGGGCTAAATACAAGAAAGGAGGAATAGAAAGGGAATCCTCGGTCTGCGGATGCGGTAGATATACCTCGAAGTCTCTAAGTAGTCGCCTCCCTCAAGGATGGTAGGCCTGAGAAGAAGTACCTGGATCTGCACATGCAAAACATGCGCAGAAGAGGCATGAGTACACCACATGGTACTTAATAAGTGCCAAGCCTAACCTCGGTTGAGTAGTGACGAGGAAGGTCGCCCTACTGAGGTCAACATAATATAAAGTTTCAACAATAAGAAATAAACACTATGAAAGGGGTACAACAATAAACAAAACAAGGTATACGGCCAGCAACAACTATACAAAGAACAGAGTAATCACGGAAGTAAATATAGCTCAATACCAATAGTAACAATGAAGGTCTCCTAGGATACCATCCTGAAGTCCCTATTACAATTGTCTAGTGGATCTCCCGGATACCGTCACGTAGTCCAACAATCAATGCGCGGGGATCTACCAAAATCCCGGTCCGTAGTCCCAAACATAAATACCGAGTACTGGGGGCATCTACTGGGTGCATTCCCGTAGTTCCATATAATTGTGTAGGGGGATCTACCGGGAATTTAACCCGTACTCCCAATGTAAACAAACAAGGGGGAGCTACCAAAATCCCACATTTGTAGTCCCAATGTAAATACACAGCAACATCATGAAGATATTCAGAAATGGAAATCTCATATCAAGCAACAAGTAATTCTAGCCTAAAAGCTTCACTTAATGCAATCAATGCAATTAAAGCAAATAGAAAATTTAAATCAACTAAACATGCTTTTCTAGCTAACAACATGCTAAATCTACAAGTATAATAAAGCAGAACAAGAATTTCATTGAAATAGCTTAAGAAAAAATCGGGTTTTCAAAATTAGCTCAAGTACGTGCTCGTCACCTCACGCACAAATCATTTTAGATATCAAACATATCATATCCTAAAGGAAAGGTCCCCCACACAAGGTTAGACAAGCCACTTACCTCGAACCGGCTCAAAATCAACCCGAAACCATGCTTTTGCCACGAGCATCGACTCCGAATGGCCCAAATCTATACAATTTCATTTCATAATGTAAATAATACTTCACGAAGCTGATTCTACAATCAAATTCTAAGCTAAAATGCAAAATCATATAAAATGACCAAAATGCCCCTCAACCCCACATCTCGGAATCGGGAAAATTTCATATTTTCAGAAACCACGTACTCTCACGAGTCTATACATGACAAGATCACTGAAATTGGGATCCAAATGACCCCTAAAATCCTCATTTAAAAGGCTCTTAAACTCAAGTCCTAATTACCCATTTTTCCCAAATTTCTCATCACTAATTAGGTCTTTAATATAATAAAAATGAGTTATGAAGTCAAGGACGCTACCTCCAAGTGATTCCCATTTGTTTTCCTCGAAAATTCCTCTCAAAAGCTTCAAACCCGAATGAAAATGGTGAAAAAGGGGCTAAATTTCGCGAAGGCAACTATTATATGTTCTGCCCAGCAAATTCCGCATATGCGGCCCAGAGACCGCATTTGCAGTCCTGCTTCTGCGGACACCACATCGCATCTATGATGTTTCTTTAAAACACAAGCTTCCACATCTGTCGACCTCTAACCGTAGGAGCGGTTCCGCTTCTGCGAAAATGTCGTTGCATCTGCGGTTCCTGAGGGAAAGTCCAAATTCTACATCTGCAGCTCTCTGCACCACTTCTGCGGCTCCGCATCTACGGTTCCCAGACTGCAGATGCGAAACTATCAGAAGAACAGCTACTGCACAACTTCAACTCCAAAATCTTCTCTATTAACCATCCAAATTCATACCGAGGCCCCCGGAACCTCAACCAAAGGCATCGACGTATCCTAAAACCTAATTCAAACTTGTTCAAATTTTTGGAAAGCTCCAAACAACATCCAAATACCTATTTTTCATCGGATTCAAGCTTAAAATTTCCAAAAAATCTAAAAACACACTTTCAATCAAAAAGTCTACCAAACCTCATCCAAATGACCTGAAACATTGCATGCACATCCCAAATGATATAACGGAACTCTTGCAACTCTCGGAATTCCATTCCGAGCCTCGGATCAAAATTTCACTATCGAACCAGAAACTTCCAAAATTCAACTTTCGGCATTTCAAGCCTAAATTAGCTACGAACCTCCAAAACACAATCCGAACACCCTAACCCCAATATCACCCAACGGAGCTAACGGAACCATCGGATTTTCATTTTGAGGTCATCTTCACACTGCTTCGACTACGGTAAATTTTCCAATACTTAACCTCTCATTAAGGACTAAGTGTCCTGAAACTCTCTGAAACTCAAAACCGAACATGTTCGGGATCCTCTTTAATTAGCAGAATTAAACTTAGGAAAAGAAGTTAATAGAGGATCGGTGCGTTAATTATTAAGAAGACCGTCTGGGTCGTCACATCCTTCTATAGTTAAACATTCGTTCATCCTTGAAAGAGCATAGAGACATACCTGACGTAGTGAAAAGATGAGGGTAATGGTTGCGCATATCCTGCTTGGTCTCCCAAGTCGCCTCCTCGACCGGCTGTCCCCGCCACTAAACCTTCATTGATGCAATGTTCTTTGACCTCAGCTTTCTAACTTGCCTGTCCAGTATTGCTACTGGCTCTTCAGCATACGATAGATCCTTGTCCAGCTGGACTGAACTGAAATACAACACGTGCGACGGATCACCATGATACCTCCGGTGTATCGAAATATGAAATACCGGATCAACTCCTACCAAGCTTGGAGGTAGGGCAAGCTCATAAGCAACCTCCCCAACTCGCCTCAATATACCAAAAGGGCCAATAAACCTCGGACTCAACTTCCCTTTCATCCCAAATCTTATAACGCCTTTCATAGGCGAAACCCGAAGTAGGACCCGCTCTCCAACCATATAAGAAACATCTCGAACCTTCCGGTCCAGATAGCTCTTTTGTCCTGACTGAGTTGTAGGGATCCTATCTTGAATCACCTTAACCTTCTCTAAAGCATCCTGAACAGAATCTATGCCCAATAATCTAGCCTCACCCGGCTCGAACCAACCCACCAGAGATCTACACCGCATACCATACAAAGCCTCATACAGTGCCATCTGAATGCTGGACTGATAACTGTTGTTGTAAGTAAACTCCGCCAATGGTAAGAACTAATCCGAAGACCCTCCAAACTCAATCACACACGCACAGAGCATATCCTCAAGAATCTGAATAGTACGCTCGGAATGTCCGTCCGTTTGAGGGTGAAATGTTGTACCTAACTCTACTCGAGTACCGAACTCATGCTGAATGGCTCTCCAGAACCGCAATGTGAACTGAGTACCTATATCCGAAATGATGGAAACTGGAATACCATATAGACGAACAATCTCCCGGATATAAATCTCTGCCAACCTCTCCAAAGAATAAGTAGTACACATAGGAATGAAATGAGCGGACTTGGTTAGCCGATCCATAATAACCCATATGGTATCGAATTTCTTCAAAGTCTGTGGAAGCCCAGATACAAAGTCCATGGTGATCCGCTCCCACTTCCACTCCAGAATCTCTATCTAGTGAAGCAATCCACCCGATCTTTGTTGATCATACTTCACATACTGATATTTGAAGTGCATGGTGATCCGCTCCCACTTCCACTCCAGAATCTCTATCTAGTGAAGCAATCCACCCGATCTTTGGTGATCATACTTCACATACTGACAGTTGAGGCACCGAGCTACAAATTGATCTATATCCTTCTTCATCCGCCTCCAACAATACTGCTGCCTCAAATCCTAGAACATCTTTGCGGCACCCGGATGAATGGAATACCGAGAGATGTGGGCCTCCTCTAGAATAAGTTCTCGAAGCCCATCAACATTGAGTACACAAACCTGACCCTACATTCGCAATACTCCATCCTCGCCAATGGTCACATCTTTGGAATCACCATGCTGGACCTTGTCCTTAAGGATAAGCAAATAAGGGTCATCATACTATCGCTCCCTGATACGATCAAGCAAGGAAGATCGAGAAACCACGCAAGCTAGATCCCGACTATGCTCCAAAAGATCCAATCTCACAAACTGTCTAGCTAAGGCCTGAACACCCATCGCCATAGGCCTCTCCGATTTTGGTAAATATGCCAAACTCCCCAAACTCTTTGCCCGATGACTCAAGGCATAAGCCACTACATTGGCCTTTCACGGGTGGTATAAAATAGTGATGTCATAATCCTTCAACAACTCTAACCACCTCCTTTGGCAGAAATTTAGATCCTTTTGGTTGAACAAATGATGCAAGCTCCGATGGTCAGTATAGATCTCACAAGGCACACCGTATAGATAATAACGCCAAATCTTCAGGGCATGAACAATGAAAGCTAACTCAAGATCATGGAAAGGATAATTCTTCTCATGTATATTCAACTGTCTGTACGCGTAGGCAATCACCCTGCCATCTTGCATCAATACCGCTCCAAGGCCAACTCTCAAGTCATCACAATAGACAATATAAGAACCTGAACCTGTAGGTAATAATAAAACTGTGGCCGTAGTCAAAGCTATCTTGAGCTTCTAAAAGCTCGACTCACACTTTTCCGTCCACTGGAATAAAGCACCCTTCTGGGTTAGTCTAGTCATAAGGGAAGCAATCGATGAAAACCCCTCCACAAAATGACGATAGTAACCCGCCAAAATAAGGAAACTATGGATCTCTGTAGTTGAGAATGGTCTGGGCCAACTTTGCACTGCCTCTACCTTCTTTGGATCCACCGAAATACCCTCACTCGATACCACGTTGCCTAAGAATGCCACATAATCCAACCAAAACCTACATTTTGAAAACTTTGCATATAACTTCTTTTCCCTCAGAGTCTGAAGCACTGTCCTCAGGTACTGCTCATGATCTTCCTGACTCTAGGAATACACCAGAATGTCATCAATAAAGACAATGACAAAAGAGTCAAGATATGGCCGGAATACACTGTGCATCAAATGCATAAAAGTTGTTAAGGCATTGGTTAGCCCAAATGACATAACAAGAAACTCGTAATAACCATACCGAGCCCTGAAAGTAGTCTTCAGGATATCTGGCTCCCAAATCTTCAATTGATAGTAACCTAATCGCAAATCAATCTTAGTAAATACCTGTGCGCCTCAAAGCTGGTCAAACATATCTTAAATACGAGGCAAAGGATAACAGTTCTTCACTATAACCTTATTCAACTAGCGACCCTGGAGTTATAACTCTCAACCTTTTTATCGTTGGCCTCTATCATTTTTTCGCCTGATTCAATCCTTCTAGTGAGGTCCTCGAGCATTTTTACGATGGCAGGATCGGCTATCGACCCGTTATTGCTCGATCTCTCCGGTACCTGTTCGGTTGGGGGAGCTGTCCCTGGTGCTACTGTGCTAGGAGTTTTCTAGTGGCTTTGCAGCTGGCCGATAGCTAGCTTTTTTGCCTGCAAAATTTCAAAAATAACATGAAGGCTAACCTCACGTTCTTTCTTGGTTGGGGTTTTCTGAGCTTCTTGCGGGTCTCCTTGGTGCACGCTCATGTTGGTGTGTGAGCTTATATCGACCTGCTGAGCATCACGTGAACCTATGTCAACTGGAAATGGTCCCGGCGCATTCTCGAGGTTTCGTGGTGGCACACCAACATTTAGAGCAGCCACACCGTTCTCTCCATGGTTTTCAAGGTTATCATTTTCAACTCTATTTACCGAGCTAGATATTTTGACCCGAAATCGAAGATCTTGGACAAGAAAAGGTGTGAAGGATAACTTGCGTTGTGTAATTAAACAAGCAAGAAAATAATTACTCTTATTTTTATCCCCACGGTGTGCGCCAAAGTGTTTACCGCGAAAATGGTAATAACAATTAAATTTGTTGATGAGACTCTAAAAATACGTGATCTATTTCTATGCTAGTTGTTAAGCAGTTGATGCTATATAGATGAGACTTAGAGACAAAATAGAGGTTAAGGAGAGAGTGATAATCAAACCGATAAGCTAGTCAATCGGAGCCTTAAGCTCGTTGATTTGAGGTCTCGAGGTCGATTCCAGGGCTTGGCTACGAGCTATCAAGGGTGATCGGGATAGGGCTAACAGTTATGAGTTAAATAGCGAAGGCTCGTTATGGCCTATGATTAGCAATAAATGAAGAACAACAATGGAGATAATAAATGAGACAAATAATATCAAGGTTCACTATGGATTTTTTGAGTGGTCTCCCTCGAACTTTGAAGAAGTTCGATTCAATTTGGGTGATTGTGGACCGGCTGACCAAGTCCGCGCACTTCATTCTGATATGTACTACCTATTCATTGGAGCGGCTGGCATGGATCTTTATTCGGGAGATTGTTCGATTGCATGGTGTTCCAGTGTCTATTATCTCAGATAGGAGTACTCAGTTTACTTCTCAGTTCTGGAAGACTTTTCAGCGAGAGTTGGGTACACAGGTGGAGTTGAGCACAGCATTTCATCCTCAGACGGGCGGTCAGTCTGAGCCTACTATTTAGACATTGGAGGACCTGTTGCGTGACTGTGCTATTAATTTTGGAGGTTCTTGGGATAAGTTTTTGCCGCTTGTAGAGTTTGCCTACAACAACAGTTATCAGTCGAGCATTCAGATAGCTCCGTGTAAGGCGTTGTATGGGAGGCGGTGTAGATCTCCAGTTGGTTGGTTCGAGCCCGGCGAGGCTAGGCTATTGGGGACAGAGTTGGTTCAAGATGCCTTAGAGAAGGTGAAGTTGATTCAGAAGAGGCTTCGTACAGCACAGTCGTGTCAGAAGAGTTATGCAGACCGAAAGGTTCGAGATGTGTCTTATATGGTTGGTGAGAAGGTCTTGCTGAAGGTTTCGCCCATGAAGGGTGTTATGCAGTATGGAAAGAAAGGGAAGCTGAGTCTACCGTTTATTGGACTTTTTGAGGTACTTAGGAGGATTGGGGAGGTGACTTTTGAGCTTGCTTTGCCACCCAGGTTGTCGGGTGTGCATCCGGTATTTCATGTATCTATGCTCCAAAAGTATGTTGGGGACTCGTCCCATGTTTTGGATTTCAGTACGGTTCAATTGGATAATGATTTGACCTATGATGCGGAGCCAATGGCTATTTTGGGTCGTCAGGTTCGAAAGTTGAGATCAAAAGATATAGCTTAGGTGAAAGCACAATGGAGAGTTGGGCCCGTGGAGGAGGCTACTTAGGAGATCGAGCGGGAGATACGGAGCAGATATCCTCACCCGTGTGAGGCTTAAGGTATGTTTCTTGACCCGCTCGAGGATGAGAGTTTGTTTTAGTTGGGGAGGATATGACGACCCGACCCATTGTCACTTGACTTACCACTTCGTTTTTCCCGTTTTCAGCTTCTTTATGCTTTATTATCCGTATTTTATGTGATCGAGTTGATTTGGAGAGGTTTGGGTAGGAATGAGACACTTAGTTGGAAAAGTCAACCGAATGTTGACTTATAAGTTAGAGGGCTCGGATGTGATTTTCGGTGATTCAGTTAGCTTCGGGGGATGATTTGTGACTTAGGAGCGTGATCGGAATAGATTGTGGAGGTTCGATGTCGAATTAGGATTGAATTGGCGAAGTTAGTATTATGGTGAATTCCGGTTGATAGGTGAAACTTTGGTCCGAGGGTCAGAATGGAATTCTGAGAGTTGGTATACCTTCATATTTTAATTTGGGATATGTGTGCAAAATTTCAGGTCATTCGGAGGTGATTTGGTTAGGTTTTTGATCGAATGCGTATTTTGGGAGTTTTTAAATAACTTAGGCTTGAATCCGATGTAATTTGATTGTTTTAGCATTGTTTAAGGCATTTTGATGATTGAAGCAAGTTTTAATGATGTATTGGGAGGTTTTGGTGCTTTTGGTGGAGGTCTCGGGGGCCTCGGGGTTATTTCGGGATAAAAGATTTGTTGAATGCGATCGTGTTCAAAGGGTTGCGATCATAGAGGGTCATCAGTTAATGCATGCGATCGCAGTGGTGTCTATGTGGTCACATAGAAGGAATTCGAGGTCAGGTCGCTTTGTTCTTCGCAATTGCGGCCAGGGGCCCGCGTTCGCATAGCTTAAAAGAAATGTGCATCGCGATCCCAGGGGTTTTCACACGATCGTGTAGAGTTAAATCTGGAGGAGGAAAATTCATGCATCGCGATCGCAAGCCTGGGGCTGCGATTGCATAGAGTAAAAATTCACCTGGGCAGAATAGATTTAAGTCATTTTGTTCTGTGAGCTAGGTTATTTTTTCACCATTTTTGAGCATCCTTGAGAACTTTTGGACGGGAATTGAAGGGTATTTCGACTGGGATTGATTGGAGGTGAGTTCTATGACCTAAATACATGATTTAATTGTAGAATCAACCTAGAAATTTATGAAAATTTATCAAAAAGGGGAAGAACTAGGGCTTGAGTTTTGAAATTTCAAATTGGGTTTTGATGGGTCATTTGAGCTCGGATTCGGGAGTTCTTGATATGTATAGACTCGTGGCGAGATAAGGAATCCGTTGATGTTGAATTTTCTGAATTTCGAGAAGTGGGACCGGGCTCAGGTTTTGCAAATTTTGTGATGTTTGATATTTTTTTATTCTTTTCGATTTGGTTATGTTTCCTTAGCCTATTGTGACGTATTCGTTGTGGTTTTGGCCAGATTCGACGCGTGAGGAGGTCGATTTGCGAGGCTAGGGAATAGCGAGCTAGGATTTTGGCCGGCTTGAGGTGAGTAATGATCGTAAATGATATCCCGATGGTTTGAAACCCCGGATTTGCACAACGTAGTGCTATATTAAGGTGAAACACGCGCTTAATAGCGAGCGCAGGATTGTTTACTACTGAGGATTATGACTTGGTCCATCCTGTTTGATATTTTACCGCGTATTTGACTGAGATATGTTTATTATCATCGTGATTTGGGCTTATTTCCATATTTTGGGTTTAATGATGACTACTTAAATCCTTCGTGGACTTTTATCACTGTTTCCTCACTATTTTGATATATTAGTTGAACTCAGTCCTAATGATTATACTGTTTTACAAACTCATCTGCTTTAATTGAATTTTGAGACTTTAATGATATTTCCACTATTATTTGGGTTGAGCACTACTATTATATTGATGCCCGAGGGGCTTATGATGCTTTCTGGAATGAGTGAGGCTGAGGTCCTGAGATACATATATATGCCACGAGGTGGCTTGAGTGACGTGAGGAGGCTTTCAGGCCTTGTGAGTGATGTGAGGAGGCTTTCAGGCCTTGTGAGTGATGCGAGGAGGCATTCAGGCCTTATGAGTGATGTAAGAAGTCTTTCAGGCCTTATGTTGATATAGAGTTTGGGCCGTAAGGGGCCCCTCTGGAGTCTGTACAACCACAGTGAGCGCGGGTACCCATATGATCTGAGAGTGAGCCCGAGGGGCTGATACTATGCTGAGTGACTGAGATTGAGCTCGAGGGGCTGTTACTATACTAAGTGATTGATACTGGGCCCGAGGGGAAGATTTACTACTCACTATTACTTGTTGTTTTACCTGATTTACCTATTTTTTTAAAAGGAGATTTCATTTGACTCTTTACGGTTTTATTGCCTGATATAGAATTGCCTTGTGCATTTATGTGTTTTCATGCCTTCGGTTATTATTTATTACTATTGCTCACTGGGTCGGAGTACTCATATTACTCCTTGCACCATGTGTGCAGATTCAGGCATAGCAGAGTCCGCACCTGAGCATTGATATTCCTTCCAGACCAGACAGCGAGTTGGAGCTTCGAGGTAGCTGTTGACGTCCGCAACCCCTTGTCTCCCCTATCTTATATCATTTGAGTTCCTTTAGACTATTGTATTAGATATTATATTTGGTAGACTTATAGCAAACTCTGTAGTAGCTCATGACTTGTAACACCCCGATTTGGGTTGTGTCGGGATGGTTCCTTTGCTATTATCGTTGTTCCTCTTTTATAACTTTTTCACATGTGTTCCAGATTTATTAATACTAATTAATTGTTAAAAGAGGTGTTCGTGTTGTTCTGGATGACCTTGTATTTACGAGAGGCGCCATCACGGCCGGGTTTGGGAATTAGGCCGTGACATCAGGTTACCATCACTTGAAGGTTCGGGAGCCAGATATCCCGAAGACTGCTTTCAGGACTCCGTATGATCGTTGCGAGTTTCTTGTATGTCATTTGGGTTGACCAATGCCCCAACAGCTTTTGTGCATTTGATGCACAGTGTATTCCGTCCATATCTTGGGTTGTTGTCATTGTCTTTATTGATGACATTCTGGTGTATTCCCAGAGTAGGGAAGATCATGACCAGCACCTGAGGACAGATCTTTAGACTCTGAGAGAGAAGAAGTTATATGCTAAGTTCAGGATAGGATCCGTACAACCCAGTACATACAAAAGAGCAATGCGGACCTGAAGGTTCGAGATGTTTCCTATATGGTTGGAGAGCGGGTTCTGCTTCGGGTTTCGCCTATGAAAGGCGTTATGAGATTTAGGAAGAAAGGGAAGTTGAGTCCGAGGTTTATTGGCCCTTTTGAGATATTGAGGCGAGTTGGGGAGGTTGCTTATAAGCTTGCCTTACCTCCTAGCTTAGCAGGAGTTCATCCGGTATTTGATGTTTCAATGCTCCGGTGGTATCACGGTGACCCATCGCACTTGTTGGATTTCAGTTCAGTCGAGCTGGACAAGGACCTGTCCTATGTTGAGGAGCCAATAGCAATATTGGATAGGCATGTTAGAAAGTTGAGGTCAAAGAACATTACATCAGTGAAGTTTCAATGACGGGGCCAGCTGGTAGAGGAGGAGACCTGGGAGACCGGGCAGGATATGCGCAGCCGTTACCCTCATCTTTTCACTACTTCATGTATGTTTTTATGCTCGTTCGAGGACGAACAAATGTCTAAGTGTGGGAGGATATTACGGCCTGGCCGGTCATTTTTGGAATTTACGCCCCGATCCCCTATTAACTATTTTCCCCAAGTTTATTTCTGCTATTTTGATTTGCCGGGATGTTCGATTTTAAATTTCGGAGAGTTTTGGGACACTTAGTCCCTAAAAGAGAGCTTAAGCCTTAAAAATTTGACCATAGTCGGAATAGTATGAAGATGGTCTCGAAATGGAAATTTAATGGTTCAGTTAGCTCCGTTAGGTGATTTCGGGATTAGGGGCGTGATCGGATTGTGTTTTGGAAGTCCGTAGCTAATTTAGGCTTGAAATTCCAGAAAGTTGAAATTTTAAAGTTCTGGGTCGATAGTGAGATTTTGATCTGAGGGTCAGAATGGAATTCCGGAAGTTGCAGTAGTTCCGTCATGTCATTTGGGAGGTCTATGTAAAATTTCAGGTCATTCGGATGTGGTTTGGTTAGGTTTTTTATCGAAAGCATATTTTGAGGAAAATTGGAGTTCGTAGGCTTAAATCTTGATTAATTCGAGTTCCGACGTTGTTTTAGGTGGTTTAAGGATTGGTACAAGTTTGAATGATGTTATGGGACATACCTGTAGGTTTGGTTGAGGTCCCGGGGGCCTCGGGTGTGTTTCGGATGCTCAACGGGGAATTTCGGAGTTGTTTAAAAATTGCAGAATTTCCTTCAACTGTTGTCACTACTACAAAAAGGGCCTTTGGCGGCAATTATTTTGTGGCAATAAGGCAATTGCCGCTAATATATTATTTAAGCTAAAATATTAGCGGCACATGACCATTAACCGGTACAAAATAATCTTTTACCGACAATAAAATAAAATTGCCTCTAAAAATTACTAATTAAAATAAATTTTTATTATTTTAACTTTCCCTTCGCACCTGGAAAAATATAATTTTCCCTCCAATCTTTTTTGGACAACAATGAATTATTCCCTCTAATTAGAAAATAATAGGAAAACCTATTCCTTTCATTGAACGGATACAGAATCGCGCCCCATTGATCAGTTCTCGGTCATCTTTTTCCTCTGAAATGAACAACATTGAACTACAACTCCTCTGCAAGCCTACATCGACCGGGTCTCGGTCATCTTTTTCCAGAGATAAATCCTATTCTTCCCAAGGTATAGCTTCTCTTCTTACCCAGCAAGTGCGATTTACAATTGATTTTGGATTTGTGCTGCTCGTTTATGTCAGTCTTCGTTGTTAGTATTCTCTCTTGTTCGTATCCAACTTCTCTTTTTGTGTAGGTTCAAGATTGTTGCAAAAATCATTCTTCTCCTTCAGTTTTTTATCTTTATCAGAAAAAAATCTGCTTACTAGGTACAAATTTATAATTTTTGATATCCAACTATTGTGTTTTAGAATTTGTAAAAGTATAGTTTTTCGGCATATGCTAAGTCATTTGTGATAACTGGGTGCTACTAAATTGATGTGCGATTGGTTGAGTTTATTCCTCCATTGTTCGAATTGGTTCCTCTATATGTTTTCGAAGGCCACTGTTATTATTTTGACTATTTAGATATTTTTCTAAGTGTCGTCGATGCATATTGACATTTTCATTTAATCTACCACTAGACGAGATATGAATCCACTACTCGACATATATAGTGTTTTTACTTTTGTTGATTGATACGAGCTTTTCTGATTTTCATAAATCTGATGCCTCTATACGAAATAAGCATATGCTCAATTTGACTGATTTGATCATTTTGCTCTAACTGTGTCTCCGCGCTAGGTTGTTGGTTTTACTAATTTGAAAGACATTGAAAGACGTTTTTCAATTCATCAACAATTCGCAATGAGGGTGGCAAAACAGTGAAGTTAAGAAAAAGTTATGAGGAAGGCATTTTGTTTCTCATTGGCTTAGAATAGATGTAGAATGACTAAAGAAGAGTTAGCCAATGTTAGCCCAAAATAAGTTTTAAAAGATAATGTAAATATGATATTGACTATCCTTTTGAATGTTTATGCAACTGGTGTAGTCTCGACTCAATATTGTAGAGCTTTTCATGGAAATATTGGTTTGGAAGGTAGATAAAACTGTGAGAAAATAACCTAAATTTTCTTGCCATTTGAGAATTTTGAATACTATGGTTGAATGCTTTCGTTATATACGCCTAAATATATGGTCCTCGGGTGAGAAGTGTAGGAGAGTTCTCTGAAAGCTTTAGGATGTCTTCTCCTGAGTAATGAACAAGTGAGAATCATTTCCAGCAGGCTTTAATGATGAGTTAATGTTGTTTAAAATTGTTATGATTTGTAAAATTTAATTATATACACTTGATTTGCAGCACTTGTGGGATTTTAATATTCAATTAGTGATTTGTACTTCTGTGCTACAAATGTTCTAGTTTAGAGACTGTTGCAATTTAAACATACGAGAATAATTAGTTTTCCCATGGTTTCTTTAAATTGTCCATAGTTTCTTATTTGGTTTTGAGGTAATATGATTACTGTCATCAGATAGCAAATTGCTTGGTGGTGTTTAAATATTGAAGGAATTAAATTGATAGCAATAACAAATTATGCCTTTTCAGCAACTTAATTTCCTTTATTTTCATGTGGGCAAACTAATGCATTGCTACGTCTTTGCTTTGAGAATCTTTCCAAAGAGTTTTTGCTGAAATACACTTGAAAAAAATATTCATGTAATTTATACAAGTTGATTTCTTGTATGTAAATGCTGCCAAGAAAAATATAATATAATGTATCTGATGTGTTATATGTATTATGGGGTAAGTGGATAAGTAAATCATTTCTTGCAAGTGAGGAATTTGCAATACACTTTATGAATATTAAGAATGTTTTATTTCAAAAGTTACATCTTCAACTGTGTGTAATCTACTATGGAAACATGAGGTCAGTAAAGGAACAAGGTGAATAGATATCCTTTGTTGTACACCTATCATAATGTTGTTCTATAAAGGTCATGCATTGCAGGGATTTCCTCATCCTCCATAAAAATCAATTGTTCTTGCAGTCAAGGTAATTGTAGTAGGCACCTTGCACGAGAAAAAGTAAATAAAAGGGCTTTGGTTCTGATCTCTTTTTGTGGTTTCTTAAGGTGAGTTCATATATGTATCCCTTCTTTAAGCAATATTATGAGAGTAATGGACTATTATACTGTTATGTGGATCTTAAATAAGGACTATTCTCGGTGCAGGACCGTAGGTTGGTAATGAAGAGCAAATTCAATTGTCAGGATTCTTGAAAATTTTGTTCTTCGCAAGATAGTTTGACAAAAATAAGACTACATATTTGAAATAGCCAAGTGTGAGGATTACTTGTATTACACACAGTTATGGAAAAAATTCAAAAAGTTGTACAAAGGTTAACACAATAGATAACCGATGTTAAAGGATAAACACAATGAAGAAATGAATTTGATGAAATAAAATCAGGAGAAGATGCAATCAGAATTACTCGAAATATGATAGTTGATGCGCAAATGTGCTTCCAATGAATCTATGTCTCAAAATATCAATGGCACCTCAACTGAACAGGTAACTCGATTTTATAAGTTATGGACATTATTGATGAAGTTTTAATCCTATAAAAGTATTGTTATCTGATGTGTTAATATTTGTCAGGTCCTCGATGCGAATAGTGGCCATGAACGAGTACCACAAATATCAAGGATACCTAATGTTGCTGAAATACTTCAATATCTCATGGTACTTCTCATCTTTATCCTTCCGCAAGCTACTATTTTGAGTTTTCTATTGGAGAATTGATTTTTCAGATTTGTTATGTTTCAAGATCTGGATTTGAATTTGTCTTTGTCTTCAATAATTGTTGGGACTGTTTGATAGACACTACTTTTTTGATTTAGTTTTGTATTTGTAAAAGGGAATAATAAGTAAAGAGCTCATAGATAACATATTTTTCTGAAGCTTAGGATTTCCAGTCCAAGCTTTTCATTGGACATGGTGTGAACAAAGCAAAGTTGTCTGTGGATTTGTCTCTTTGTGTGAACCATCAATTTGCTTATCTTTTGCCTGTTTACACCTTTTTTGGGTAAAAGGTGTAAAAATACAGAGTATTTGAAAAGTTGAACTTAGAGAATAAGAATAAGGTATACTTGATTTTGATCAACAAACCTACTTATCCTGATAGAAAAATAGGTGCTCTTTGAATCTGGAAAGCTAGTTTCTTCAGTGAAAGTTCAGTATTTTGTAGTGAGTGTAGAAAAGCTCAAATATTTTCTTGTGATTGTTGGTAAAATTGTTATCAACAATATCAAACCAACAAGTAAACTAATCTCTCTTGGTACATTTGATATGTAATGTGGATCCAATTTTAGCATCTGCATTAAACCAAAATATAGTAATTGAGATATGATCAAAATGAATAATATATAATGATAGGAGGGACGTAATATCTTTTTCAGCTCTGAGAATTGGTCTGATATACCGTAAATCATCCTGAGGCACACCAGATCATAGCTAGTATTAGTCATATGACACAAGAGATTCTAATGTTAAAAGGAAGCTTTATGATTTAACTACTTCAACTTATAGTAAAAATCTTAAAGTCTTCCGAGGGATGTTGAAAGCTTAATGACACTACCTATCTTCACTTATCCTTTGTCCCATTTCTTTACTACAATATAGCTTACCCTGTATTCTTTCCATTTTCTTTTCCAGATGCAACTTGGAAGTCACTAAGTAAAAGATTTAGGTGATTATATCTCATTTCATCAAAGAGTCAAAAAGTGCCTCTCCATAAAGAAAATTCATGTATGGTCTCCAAAATAGTTCAAGAAAAAGCAAGAAAAGGATATCACTTGGAAGAAATTGGAAACTTCATTCGAAAAAGAGCTAACAGGTACCACTATTCTAGCAAAGTATTTCATGTAGAGCTTAAAAAGGAAGCATCTTTCACATGCTAAACAGTTCTGTCCTTTCCTCAGTAGGAGAGGAAATTCTAGTTGACAATAGAAGAAAAAGCTTTTCAAACATCACAAACCAAACAAAAACACAACATCTAAAAAAATGCAAAAAGGAGAGATTTAACATGCCAAAAATATAGTTACATGTTACTAACTAATCCATTTTGCTCTGAAGTAAGACCAGAAGTGAAGTTTTCCTCTTTATTGCTAAGAAAGTGGATAAAAGTGAGGGTACAAAGACATCTTTTATGCTTGTCTTTTGCTGGGAGGTTGCAAGACAACAGAAAAGACCAGCTTGAAGTTGTCAATGATCAGGAAAATTGCGCTTTATAAAAAAACTATAGCTTCTGCTGAAGTGAATCCTGCAAAGTCTCGCATATAGTATACATGTTTTTGATGTCTAAATCGATATAATCATCTCTGTCTTACATTCCTCTTATATTTAGTGTTGTGCTAGTAGGGGAAGAAGATTTTCTTGCTTATGTGTACATCTACAATGAATCGCAAACCTTGTTAGTTGTGCTTAACTGATTGTATGAAGTTTGTCAAACTTGTGATGTTGCTGCTACTTGCGTGCTCTTCTAAAAAGAGTCACAACACACATCAATAGGCAACTCTAATCCCTCCATACATAATCATCCATCCTAATGCACCAAGTATTAGGGGCTAAAGTACTTAGACAATGTCTCTGGAAAGATGAAAATAGTATTTTGTAAACGTCTCCGTACACTTTTTTTCCTTTCTTTCCCTAGTGTTCAGTGATCTATGCTCATATTACTTCAAGCAAATATTAACTTACAGACACTTTCTTTATATAATTTTTTTATTATTATGAGCAAATTAAAGTGACAAGATTCACTATTATCGTAGTTTCTCTTTCTAACATTGCATGAACATTGTGTGTTCTCTTTTAGTATATGGAACAGTTGACTTATCTAATCATAATTTCAAGCAAGCTTTAACTAGCCTGGAATTGAGGATTATTATATTTCATCTATTGACATAGTTTCATTATGTTTTTTTATACAACTTATGTAGTTTGGTTTACCGTACGCTGTAATTAATTGGGGTGTATAATTGAACAGATTAAGTTGAATTATGTAGGCTGTTGGACTGATGATTTATGGTTATTCTAGCTTTAGACTTAGTATGGTTAGCATTTATTTAGTGGAGTATTTGACTCTTTAAAATTTAAAACCAAAAGCAGTTTTAAATTACAACTAAGTTGAAAGCAGGAGGCATCAAGTTCATCTCTAAGCCAAACGTGTTTCAGTAGTTGTAATTTTGACATAATGGTTAATATTAGTTCAGGGCTTAAACCATTTCTCATGAGTAAGTTTCTTTTATTTTTATTGGCATGTGAACTCAAAATGGTCCTCTTAAATTAATATTAGTGTTTGAGTATAAGTCAGTGAAGCAATGGTCAAGTCTGTTAAGTTTTGGTCAATAAGTTGGTCAATTTAATTTAGGTAGCACGAGTTGAATCCATATGATAATCGTGTTCTCCATTTCAATAACAGGTTCATTAATGCCAATTAATAATATTGGTTCGAATCAACCTAAAAAAAATAACCGGGTTTTCACGATCGTGTTCTAGTAGCTAATACATAAGTAATCCAAGTCTTAAACTAGGATTCTAAGGATCACTATTTCATTAATTTCTAATAAGTGAATACGGCTTTTCCTTGATTATAATTGTTAAGCACGTTTGAACATTATGGATAATCTCAGTGAATAAATTAGTATTTCTCTTTTGTTTAGAGACAAACAAAGTAGAGAATCATAGTTGCTTTTAGGTTTGCCCTTTTAAAAACACATGAGATGAGCCTCGCCGATTAAAATACATAAATTGCGGGGCCCTCAATAATGGTTTGTATTAAAATACTTAGAATTCGGGATGGGCCGTTTAGCTAATTTCACGGCCCTCCCCAAAGGTAATAACGCGTTAGTCTTTTTAGGCGCGCTTTTAATAATTTACTTTCTTAAATTCGGGTGCACATTTATGGGACCCAAATCCAAATCTCAACGGAGTCGAAATGTGTCAATAACCACGAGTGCATTGATGTGACGTGGTTCAAGATATGTTTTCACAACGTTGCAATTCTCGTTATAAAATGATAATAAATAAAAGCGGTTAAAGTAAAATTTGCACATAGGTTCATAATTGTTAAAATCAGATAATTTAAGCCAAATATAACAGTTGAGCGACCGTGCTAGAACCACGGAACTCGGGAATGCCTAACACCTTCTCCCGGGTTAACAGAATTCCTTATCCGAATTTTTGGGTCGCGGACTGTAATACAGAGTCATTCTTTTCCTCGATTCGGGATTCTAACTTGTGACTTGGGATACCATAAATCTCCCAAGTGACGACTTTAAATCTCTTAATAAACGAATCCCGTTTCGATTGTCATTTAATTGAAAAAACTCCCTTTATTACACCCTTTCGGGATGTAGTAGGAAAAAGGAGGTGCGACAGCTCTGGCGACTCTGCTGGGGACTAGACCCAAAACCACTGGTTCAGGGTTAATAATTCGAGCTTAGAATAATTGTTGTATTTGGCTTTATTTATTATCTGATTTTATATGATTGGGCTTAAATGTGCAAAATGATGCTTTTTTTACCGTTTTGATATTATTTGAACTGTATATATAAACTGTGCCGAAACCCTTCTCTTCCTATCTTTGGGGATGTGCTCGCTGGTTGATACTCCCTGTTCTGTTAGTGTCATACCTTGAAATAAGAAAGAGGCTCGGAAAGTTTCTAAGCCGGCTGGCCTTTTGGTTCCCGGAAAGAAGCTCCTTCCTCGACTCGAGTTGTCCGCTCGGGTACACGGTCTAGAACAAACACCCAGGTTTTAACCTAGTATAACAAAACCTCATGTCGGATCCCTAGTAAGAACACTTATTTGCATCATGTTGCATTCGACTTAGGGGACTCAACACAGGGATTGGGTCCGTCTAGGACAGGCAACCTGAAATGAAAAAGACCATCCTACTCCATCCTATTTATTTTACTCATTTATTTGCTTCACTTGCATGCTGACTGGCTTCTAAAAATTGGGAATACTGAAAAATTGTGAAAAAGGAAAAAAAAGAAATAGTAGTGTAGGGAGATAACTATTTTTCTTTAGAAAAATAAAACCAATATCCAAGTAGTGTCGAAACTCTGAGGAAACGAAAAGGAAAGAAAAATATTTTTTTAGTTTAACTTATTTGAAAAAAAAAAAAAAAAGAGTTTTATTTTTAAAATAGTTTGTTTTATTTTCCACTGAAAAAAATGTTTTCAAAATATTTTGCTTCATTTGCCAATAAAGGAAAAAAAATGTGATTTGGTTTTCAAAAAATAGTTTGTGTTTTAAAATGAAAAAAAAAACAATTTGTTTTATTTGCCAATGATTTGAAAAAAAAATGTTTCGTTTTCAAATGTAGTTTGTTTTATTTGGACAGAACTACGCTGGTTTGATTCTCACCGGATGTGAGATACGTAGGCAACCCTCATCGGGTCCAACCTCCCCTTTTGCAAAAATAACCAAAAATGTCAAATCTTAATTGTTGTTATAAATAAGTCGAATGATGCCGTTCTTATCAAATATAGCCGAATGTTCCCGAAAAGGGACGCCGGAAGGCAGACTTTGCATAAACGGCCACCTTTGGTCATTTTTTTAGATTTTTGGTCGATTGACCCACACATCCTTAAAATATTCGTCCCCGAGGCGCTGAAAGGCCGTGTTTGCAATACCAGGTCCTTAAGTCGGGTGATGCAGTTTTGTCAAAAATAGTCGAAGGTTCCCGAAAGGGACGCCGGAAGGCTGACTTTGCATTAACAACCACCTTTAATCATTGTTTTAGGATTTTAGCCGGTTAGCTAATGCAGCCTTAAAATCTTCATCCCCAAAGTGCTGAAAGGCCGTATTTGCCAAACCCGGTCTTTTATTTTAATTTGAAAAACAAGAAAAAGAGTCAGTGGGCAAGTGAATACCATTTGGATTTTTGGTCGAAATAAGCCGAGCTAGCTTCGACAGTATATTAAACCGTTCTTGCCGAGCTAGCCTTAGAGCATCTTTCAGTTGTCGAAAGGCTATTTTCATAAAAGAACGGACAAGTTTGTAAAATAATCCTTCCCGGCCTCAAAATTCAGGTGAAATTGAGAAGGTGCCACGTTTGCAAAAAATAGTCATTTGGTTAAAATTGGCATATAGGGGAAGGAATCTGTCAGTCTGTTTTTTTTATTTGTATTTCATTTGATTAGAGTATGTGGGTTGTTTTGTGTTCAAGCCTCTATGTTGTATTTCACCAGAGTCTATTAGTTCGGTCCAAGTTTGCCAGTTTTTTAATCATTGTAATCAAAGTGTGCTTTACTGTGAAAAAATAAAAATTCCAAAATATGTTTTTTTGTTTTTTTTTACCTTGCATTGGCCCGAACTACGCAAGGTCTGATTCATGCGGGGACATGATTTACGTAGGCAATCTCCAAAAGATTCGACCACCACTAAAAAAAAAAAAAGAAAAAACAAAGAAAATAAAGGAAAATTTGGGAGGAGCGCAATTATAAGAAGCCGGAATGACGCACGTAACTGAAGCAAATGCATAATAGAAAGGGATAACTACCTAGGAGCATTGCATCTCTGCTATGTGTTTACCTATCTGTCAAATGCTATAACGTTAATGTGAGGGCTTTATTTTGGTGTATCCATATCCAGAAAGGTGGTTGGTTGTGGTTCAAAAATAACTCTTCCCTGCAACACAAAGTCAAAGGACAATGGCAGAGAACCTCAGAAATGAGTGGGTTGGTACCGATGCCCGACAACAGCTGGTTGAACGGAACCACGAGCTGGTAAAAGAGGTAAAAATGTTGAGGCAACATGTGTCAAACATGTATCAGGCATAGATGGTTGGGAAGGCACCCATACCCCCACTGCCTGGTTTCCCCGATGATGTCCTTACCCAAACTTTGGCATCTCCCGATCACCCTAGCAGTTCCGTCACTCTTCCTCCAAGTTCTAAGAGGTTGGGTACACTCCCTGACGTCCGCCCGTTCGCAAGGATTAAAGTACCAAAGTTCAAGGAATGCGAAGATCCGGTCATCCATCTGAGGGAGTACTGCAAGGAAATGAGGAATGTTGGCGAGAAAGACGATTTGTTACTGGCATACTTCCGCAAAAGCTTGACTGTGGTAGCTTTGGAGTGGTATGATCATCAAGATGTCAGAAGGTGGAATACATGGGATGGCATGGCACAAGACTTTGTGTGACACTTCCAGAACAATACAGACATCGTCTCAGACCACCCCTCCATATCTCGGATAGAGGAGAAGCCCGAAGAAGGTTTTGGGAAGTTCTGGCTCAGATGGAGTGAGCAGGTTACTCGGGATAATCTTTCCATTAAAAGAAAAGATGTTGTTGAACCTCCCCAACGACAAGGTCCAGTGGTCGTCTTGGGTAAACGCCCGCAGTCTCTATATCTACCCCGCGGATATCCTTGTAATTCTCCAGGCCATTACATCTCTCTACCGGACTCCCAAAGACATACTTCACTTTTCAAGTACCCAGCTCCACAAAATACCTATCCACCACCGATGGCTTATAGAAATCCATTAGGGTCAGGGTTTCTTGGGAATCAAGCTTTCAAGAATGAGAGGAAATAGAAATATACTCCGCTAGGAGAATCCTATACTACTCTGTTCCACAAATTGAAACAGTTAGGCATGTTGAATCCCATTGAGCCCAAATTGCCAAATCCCCTTCCTAGAAATCTTGACCCTTCAGCGAGCTATGAATATTGTTCGGGGGCTCCCGGACACGATACTGAGAAATGTTGGAAGTTGAAGAATGCCGTGCAAGAGCTTATTGATACAAATAGGATCGAGGTTCAGGTTCCAGAAGCACCAAACATTAATCAGAATCTGTTGCCAGCTCACCATGAGATCCACACGATCGAATTGGTACACAAGGGAGGGGAACTTAAGAAGCCCGATCCGTGATAGTGAGACCATGTTCCAAGGAAAAACCAATCAGCAGAAGTTGGCGGCTAAGATGATGTGCTTGGTAATTAGGAAGATGCTCCATTTTTGGTCAGTCGGAGTAGAACTTTGGTGGTTTATTTTGTGGTCATTTCTGTGTGTTCGGGTTATTTTAGGGTTGTGATCCGGATATTTTCTTGTATCAAACCCTATTATCCTTCCATTTTGTCACATCGTTTTGCTTAGTTTCGTCCAGGTTTTCTACTCTGGTTTGTTTTGCTTGTTTTGTTATTCGAACCGTTTCACCGTTAGTCTAATACAATTTCCGATCTTTATTATTTCCAGTTATTTTCTTTGTTTAGTTCTTTTATCCTTTTGTTGTGTCTTCTGTTCAAACGCCGATTCTAGTAACATGACATGCACACATAATCATGGCCTAATCTTAAAAGTTAATCATGAATCAATTGGAAGATGATCAGGGCGCTTAAAGGAAATAAGAACAGATCCGGATATTTGGAGCCCGAGTCATATGAAACGGGGGCAAGTAAAATATACAGAAAACCGTAAAGGCAAGCTGGCCAAATTGACAGGGGTCGTTCATGATAATGAAAATGGGAATGTTGTCCAATAGCGCTATAAAATTAGTAGAAAATGCAAAGGTGTGGATATGGTTGTCAAGTCTGGCACAATCAGAAGATGTTGTGAATGTTAATCGTGTTGTTTGCACTTGACATGTTTTGAAGATTGGAATGACGGAGGCATTTTGTTCTGCTATCCAAAACACTTTATCCTTCGTTAACCCCTTTTGAGCCTTATTTAATTTCTTTCATACCCCTCCTTCGGAATCAATAGCAAAAATTAGAAACACAAACGTGGAAGATAAAGAAAAAAAAGGAATAAGAAAACAACAAAAACAACAAAAAGATAAAGAAGAAAAAGAGAAAATAAAAAATGAAAAGGAAAACTAGAACAACGAGGAATTGGGAACTATGTTTGACCTGATTCCTCAAAGAGGATACGTAGGCGCTTCACAGCTCGGTCGTAGTGTAACAAAAAATAAAAAATTCCCAAGAAACAAACTGGGGCAAAGGTTATGTTTGTTGTAAATAAATCTAGTTCCGAAGATTGTGATTTTGAACCCGAAGTTGTCTTTTTTAGCCTTTAATACCTTTCCTTTTAGCCCTATCAAAATCCCACATTACGGTCCAAAGAAAGACCTTCCGACCAGTCTTCAGAAGAGGCCAAGTCAGGCAAACGAGAAAGTCTTACCAGAATGTAACACTCTGATTCCCAGTAGAAAAGACACTGATCTCCAGCAAAAATGAAATATGAGAGAGTCTTAGCGGTAACACCCCAATCCCCAGCTGAAAAGTAATACAAATGAGAGAGTCTTATCGGTGAAAACCTTCACGGGCATCTTAAGGCGACTGTAAGTTGAGGGAAAAACAAAAATGAGAGAGGCTTGATAGTGAAAACCTTCGGGCACTACAAGTCGAATAAGGATTGAGAATCATGTGGAAATCACCAGACGGAAGTTGTGAAAGATGATTAACGACGGAGGACGTGTCATATGTGCATGTCATGACCATTAGAGTTGGTATCCGCGTTTGATGGGTTTTATTCCATAGTTTTCTTGTTAGAGAGTCATATTTTTCCTTTGTCTTTTATTCCTTTTATCTTTCTCCTTTCATCGAAAAATTCCCCAACATAGTCTGTTTGGTCGAAACAAATGGGAAATGACTCAAAATCTACTATCAGCTTTCCAATTATGCAAGGCGGGATCTGATTAGAACATCCGAGTGGTATGAGTCAGGAGGAACAAGCGCAATGACAGTGTCTAGAGGGATATTCCCCATCAAGAGGAGATTGACAAAGGGATGGGCCAGTGTCAAGAGGGAGGACCCCAGCAGAAAAGGAATTTTCAGTGATACGGATAAACGAAGAAAGTGGCTCATCAGTAAAACATGCAAGATCCTCAAGCGGAGTCAACTGTCATAGGAAATGTGGGGGGTCAGATAAGAAGACTGGAAATAATGGTTAAGAGGTTTGTGAATAAGGAATCGTCGAGAAGGTCAGAAGGTATCGGCCAAGTTTCAAGATGGCCATACGATGCAAAGCAAGGCAAGTCGGTTTAAGACCAGCAGGAATATCATCCCCAGCAAATAATATCATCCCCAACAAGTTTTGATAGTGTAATGGAACGTAGAGTAGGGAAGGAGAAATGATAACCATCCCCAGCAGGAGCATCACAACCAACCACCGCATTTTAAACGGACAGAATTTTCTTTGATTTGAAACAGGGACGGGGAATGTCATTGATGGCAAAGAGGCATGATACAAGGAAGATCATCAAACTGGGGCAGAAAATTTTCCTTTCATTTTGAAAATTTTCTAGAAGTCAGGTATCCACTCGGGGAAGAAGAAAGGTAACACCAGTCTAAAGGGAAGTGGTCTTAGAACCAGTGTTATTCCCAACAGTCTTGAAAGAAGGAAAACAATAAGTTTTAATAAAGGAGGTTGTATCCCCAGCGGACAGAACAAAAGGGATGAAACTTGTGTTCAAAAAAAGCAAAAACCAGTGTCATCCCCAACAGATTTCGGAAGTATGAAGCTCCAGTTTTGAAGGAATGAAAATTCCCCCAACAGTGTTATCCTCAACAGTGTTATCCCCAACTGATAACATTTTTATCCCCAACAGTGTTGAGAGAAATTAAAATTTTTGAGGGAAGTAGTTTTGAAAAAAAAAAGAAGAAGAAGAAGGGGAAGAAAGGATATTCCCCTAGCAGTATCATCCCCAGCAAGTAAGTAATTAATTCCCCAGTAGTGTTATCCCCAGCAGTTTCGAGGGAAGACAACACGAGTTTTGTTTTTTAGGGAAGCGGTTCTGACAGAAGGTACTTCAAGTAGAAGGAAATGGTTTACAAGGCAAAGAAAGGACAACAGTAGTAGAATGCAGATAAGGTAAGTTGTTGCAGTCGGGAGCCCGCCCGTAGAACGGAGGCGTTATCTTTTTAAGTTGTTGTAGTCGAGAGCCCGCCCGGAGAACGGGAATGTATTATATTTTTAAATTATATTTAAAGTTTCTTAATCATAGTTTAGGTCTGGTGCCGCCTGAAGAATGGAATGACATTTTATTTTGTTGAAGTCTGGTACCCACTTGAGGAAGAAGGAAGACAACACAAGCTGTAAGGGAATGATGAAATCATCCCCAGCAAGAATGTCACAACCAACTACCATTTTCAAAACTGACAAAACTTTTCTTTGTATGTAACAGGAACAAAGCAGTGCAAATTTTCTCCTAAGATAAACATCTTAGTCCGATGAATTATTTCTCCTAAGATGAAAAAATCTCAGTCCGATGAATTGTTTCTCCTAAGATAAAAATCTTAGTCCGATGGATGTTTTCCTCCTAAGATTAAAAAATCTTAGTCCGATGGATGTTTTTTCCTCCTAAGATAAAAATCTTAGTCCGATGGATGTTTTCCTCCTAAGATTAAAAAATCTTAGTCCGATGGATATTTTTCCTCCTAAGATAAAAATCTTAGTCCGATGGATGTTTTCTTCCTAAGATAAAAATCTTAGTCCGATGGATATTTTTCCGCCTAAGATTAAAAAATCTTTGTTCGATGGATGTTTTTTCTCCTAAGATCAAAATCTTAGTCCGATGAATTCCCTCATAAGATAAAGAATCTTAGTCCGATGAATGTTTTTCTCCTAAGATAAAAAAATCTTAGTCCGATGAATTCCCTCCTAAGATAAAAAATCTTAGTCCGATGGATGTTTTTCTCCTAAGATTAAAAAATCTTAGTCCGATGGATGTTTTTTCCTCCTAAGATAAAAATCTTAGTCCGATGGATGTTTTCCTCCTAAGATTAAAAAATCTTAGTCCGATGGATGTTTTTCCTCCTAAGATAAAAATCTTAGTCCGATGGATGTTTTC